>DWJQ01001302.1:0-11327 GCA_018248915.1 Hesperia meskei straton
TTTGGATAGGACATGACATGACAAAATCGGTTGCTTGTGACCCAATCTACAACCCCTTCCAGGGAATACGATGCATAGGTAACCAGTCACTCTGTACCTATATGGGCTTCTCTATGGGCTTCTGCTGTGCTTCTGCATTAATTTAATAGGTAGGTATCTTCTGTGGATTGATTTGATAAATTCCGACTGTGGCTGTCATAAATGTCATTTCGTTAAATTGTCGGCAGTGTGGTGTCCTGTCATTGCGGCGGTAAAAAAAGAAACCTAGGTACCTACTTACCGAGAAGAGCATAATCTTCAGGCGAAACCCAGCTTATCTTAATTTATTAAATCTAAAAATGGACGAGGACAGCGAAAGTATTCTGCTTGAAGATAACTTTTACCAATTACTGAATGTGTCCAAAACGGTGAATATCCAATCACATGTTACATTTCGTCAAACAGACCACTATTGCAACATTATTATATAATCCCGAATTTACTATCCAAAACAAAATATTAATATATATTAATATAACGTAGTATAATAAAAGTAATTGGTTGATTGACTTTTATTAATTTGAATAGTAAGAATTTAAAATTTTAGGTTATAGTTAATAAAAAATCGTAATGGGGAAACTTAGTTCCGAAATGTTAATAATTACGTTGAAATAAATCTTTGTACGATACTGGTTATTGCAGATTTTTTAAGTTTCTTTAAGTTTTACCTTCAGAATCTATTTTCGTATTCCTAATCGAATTACTCGAATTTCAGGCGACTCCCGAGGAGATAAACAGTGCATACCGCCGGTTTTCTCGCATGTTCCACCCGGACAAGCACAGCACAGACCCTAATAAGCAGAAATGGGCTGAACAGATATTTAACAAAGTCAAAGAAGCATATGAAGTATTATCAGACTCTCATAAAAGAGCTATTTATGATACATTAGGTAAGTTTAAGTAATGTTATAAAAATAAATGTATTCCATTAAATATTTTAATATTTTTGGTAAGGAGTTCAAAGGCCTTGGATAAATAACTGTAAATTTAAAATTAAACCACCTAACTTTTTGTATAGCCTTATCTAGTATACTGCAAGTGAACTATAATAAAATCATATTATCATTTTCATCAATGTCAAATAGCCTTCCTCCATTAAAAATTGTTAACTGTATTCCATTTAGATGGTGCTGAATCATATCAATACATCATTTAGGTAAAAATAAAAAGCTTACACGAACTGCTGGACTAATTTCTCCCAAACATAGCTAAAACAACCGAAGGAACTTGGCTTTCAAATGAAAATACTGTCATTAAAATCAGTGAATCAATTTGAGAACTACATTGACACACAAACAGGTCAAACTTATTATATCCTTCTTTTTATGTCAGAGGTCAAAAATGTGTAAGGTAGAACCAGAGTGGTCCAAGTGACATTTTTCATTAGTCACGATTTTGGCAGGAAGATGTCCATAATTCAATGTTCTTTTATTCCACTTTGATCCAATTGCCTTAGACAATGTTTCTGAATTGCAATTTTCCAACTGTACTGCAATTGGACCAAAGTGGAATAAAAGAATGTTGAATTTTGGAGATCTTTTTGCCAAAATCTTGTATTGGTGAGGAATGTCACTTGGACCACTCTGGTTCTACCTTACACAAATATACTCTTTCTCGATTTCATTTTAAAGCAAAAAACAGGAATACATCTATTAATTGTGTCATGGCTGAAAAATTGAGACTGACATAAGTTTCAGCAGACTTTTGCTCGTTTGAATTTTTTTATTTATTAAAACGAAATTTTAATGTTTCAGGTAAACGAGGTTTAGAGGTAGATGGCTGGGAAATCATTTTTCGCACGCGAACTCCTCGAGAAATTAGGGATGAATATGAAAGGTGAGATTTGATTTACATTTTGTTAATAAACAATAATTAAATGAATATAAGTCCATATTCACCAACATCAAATTAAGAAGCTGCAGTAGTTTATAGTAGCTTTTGTCAATTATATTATACTGTAAGAGGTTTATTCTACTTCAGACTCTTGAATAAGTTTGTAGGCTAGGAATATCAATACTAAATCTATTTGTCATTTTCTATTGCTAGAAAGTAAGAGAGGTTTATGGATTGGTAGGATACTAATGACTCCGTAGTTTAGCAATTATTTGTATTTGGATGAAAAAAACCTTTAGCATTTTAGTTTCAACAAGTTAGTTTTTTCTCATAATATACCTACTGAACTACCTCCCTTTGATAATGTTGCAGTATTATGCCCAGTGATCAGAAAACTAATTCATAATTATTAACCGTTTCAATTGGTCAACCTCTATTTCTGTTACTAAATGAAACGGTTAACCAAATACTGCACACCAAATCATATTGGTATTTCTTTAGTTTTATCTGTAATCTTTTAAAATTAAGATTAGTATAAAACGAAACGACTATAGAAACCATTTGTTAAATCAACTGAAACTTAAATAAAGTTGCCAACATAAACTTAGATTTGGTTAACAGTCTGTGAATCGAAATAATTACTGAACAGATAATTTTGGTTAACCGATATATGAATATTTTAATAACAGATATATTGATACTGTTAAACCTAACCATCCATTCCCTGATTATGCCTTCCTTGCTACTGCCTGCAATGGGCAACAAATGGATTGAAGTAGCTTTTGACACAACTACACAAGAGAAAAAGTTTTACTGTGCTGTAATAAATAGAAACTGTGTTTTCAGAGTAAACTATTAGGTTGTTCAGAAAATAATTTCGTATTCCGGACAGAGTTAATTGTGATTCTTCAAGAATCCAACTTCACTCTTAAGCCGCGTAACCTTCATATGTTTTGAGAGGCAATAAAGCAAGGTGTGTGTGTGTGAAAAAGCTCAATTGAATCTATGCAGTAGTTTTTGGTTGGTTTACGTTCAATTATGGAGAGCAATAAGCAGTGTTTTCGTCACTACGTATTTTTTAGTATGGAAAAATTAAAAATGTTGTTTAAGTCACAATTTTTATTTCGGATGAACTGATATGGATGTTATACCACTTCCAACACATTCTACAGAACTGGTGCCTTCAGATTATCATTTGTTCCATTTGCTGCAAAATTTTTGGGACGGTTAAATCTGTACCTGAAATGAAGAGGTCAAAAATGACCTGTATCAGTTTTTTTGTCAATAAAGACCAGAAAGATGGTATTCTACCAGAAAGATGGCCCCAGAAAGATGGTATTCTACCAGAAAGATGGCAAATGATGCTGAACCAGAATGGCTAATGTAGAATTTACTGAAATATTTTTATTCATACAAAAGTTGGCTTTCAGTTTGATATTAAAAAAACGAACTGACTTTCCGAACAACCTAATACCTATAATATTTAAATTCCTTAACAGGTTAAAGAGAGAAAGAGAAGAAAGAAGACTACAGCAAAGTGCTAACCCTCGTGGCACCATTACACTTTCAATCAATGCCACTGACATGTTCATGAAGTATTATGATGAATATGAAATTCTGTAAGTTCAATATTTATATCCTCACTGTCATATACAATTGAATAAATGTTTATTAACCCTTTCACAATACCAACCAAATAAAACTTGATTAATTATTCATGCATTGCCCTTCTATATATGAACGAATTTAATGCTACTTATTTAGATTTAAACAGCTTTGTAAACATGAAATAATGTTTCTGTATTAAACTGAAATATATTCATTGATAATTTTTCAACAGGGAGGACTCAACAATTATACCCAATATAGAAGTTTCTGGCATGACTATACAACAATCTATTGATGCACCCGTGACACTAAGGAACACAGTAACCTTGTCTGGAAATATATCAACACAGAATGGAATAGGTATGTGTTTATGTCATTGAATGCCAATTTTCATGCTGCAGCTGATATGAAATTGTCCTAAATTGCTTTGATTGAGTAATGGAATTGACCTTCAAAGATTTTATTCAGTGTGAAAGTTCTACAAGATTTTCATGTGTGTTTGCCCCTTATGATTTCGAAGTGAACGGAAATTGAAATATTTTGTGAAGTAAACAGAGATTGAAAATAGTCCAATAGTAATGTTGTAAAAATGAAATTTTGGTTAGGTTTTTTGAACCTAATCCTGGTTAAGTATGGTGGCTCTTGCCCCATGTATGTAAGACAAAATGGAATAACTATAACAATATGAAAACAGCATTATTTATTGCTCAATGTGAAAAATATTAAAATAATGAGAAACCCTGACTTACATTTGTAACAAATAATATAATAGTTCTTTTGTTCACAAACACATTAATATTTCTAGGAACGGGATCCGTCAATGTATCCAATCGCCATTTAAGTTCAGAGAAGGGTTGGACTGAGGTGGAGTGTGGCATTGGCAATGGCCCACTGCTCGGCTTCAAGATATTCCGCACCATGTCCCGACTAACATTCCTTAACTGTGGCACAGTTTTCCAGTTTACTCCTAGAGGAATAGTTCCGAGCCTCGTATCAAGTAAGTGCCTTTATTAGTCTTAACTAATGATGTACAATAAGTTGCCAAAAGAACTTTGGATCCAATTTAACATACAGAATGCAATATTAGCACTTCATTAAACAGTATTTCTAGGTAGAAATAAAAGAGTAAATTTTTCTTGCAATCGATGTGCAATTTTTTCAAGCTTTACTATTGTACAATCCACTCGTTTTTTATATACCTTGGTTTTACGTTTGTTGTCTGTGTACCTACACTATTAACAAGTATAATATTTCTCGGTTTACAGCCATGGCAATTCAATTAGATGCCCATTCCGTGGGATACCTCACATACCGTGCGGGAGGTCAGAGCGGGTCTTCTATGACGTCTACATACGTACGAGACTCTGAGAAGTATCACACCAACACCGGTGTACAGATTGGCAACCCACACTCCTTTATATCCTTCAGCCTTATGAGAAAACTACCTCAATACGAAATGAAACTTAGATTTGCTTTGAAGTGAGTATTTTTTTAGATTATCTTATGCGAAAACACGAGTAGGACCATGTAGAGATGAAAAATATTTTTCCTAAGATTGAGTAGAAAAATATAATTTTCATTATATCTACTGGCTGATGAGATTGCGAAATTTCTTGCCATAAGTGATCCAATAAAACATGACTAATAAATAATGTATTAGAAATAAAATGAGCTTTATGTTTTTAATATGGAATTTATCCCTGCTGTGCATAATATCTAAACAAAAATATGTTCAGGCTACAAATAAAATTGTATTTAAACTATCTTTAATGAAAAATATAGACTGCTGTGCACAAACAATTTTTCATCATGATTAAGAATGAAATATGGGAGTAAAAGGGAGGAGTTAAGTACAGAGAGCATGGATCTCTCTTAAGCTAAATACAAAGAAGCAAATTCTTAATTAAAAAACTATTTATAGGTTTTTAATGGTGTCAAATACTGCAAAACATACAATGTGTAACAGAATAAACACACTTCCTGAGACTACTTTATTCAGAATCGGTAACTGAATCGATTCCACGCATTTTTATTTTTGTTTTATAGCTTATTATGTTTTTTATTTAAGAAAGTAGTTATACATTTTCCGGGTGAAAAGTATGGACATATTACGCACCAACACAGCGAGTGAGCGAGAGGTGCAACGCTCAACGTCACGCCTAGCCGCGCCCGCGCGCCGCCGCCGCCCCGCAAGCGTAAAGCCACTAAACAGCTGACTATTTTAATGATCAAGATTGTCCTATCTATTAGCAAACAAATATTTTCCCTTTCATTCGAATTACTCAGGCTTTTTAATGTTGAGTCAGTTGAGTGTGAATGTGAATAGTTATGAAGTCACTGAATAAAGAATGATCACCGTTTTGAAAACAAAATTATTTTTCGGTTTATTAATGTAGCTACATTTTCGAATAAGCAATACATTTGTAACGAACAACAAAACTATGACCGAATGATAAAAATACTGTACGCTTGTAGGTAACATGCTCACTGTCGTGATAAATAAAAGAAATTCTTGCTCCTGTTAACTCCTGCCGCTTGGTCTTGCAAATACGAAAATATTTAAAACGTCCACAACATTGTTGAGTACACAGTGAGAGTTATCCGGTTATTAGTATCCGGCAGCAGACGGGGTGGGGGCAGAAGGCGGAGGATTTGACGGCCACGACCCGTTTTTGAGAAAAAAAATCTGTCCTCCAAGCACTAAATACCCCGTAATAACTAGATATCAAGACGACCCATATTAAACCATATAAAACCTTACACTTGGCAGAACGAGGCATTCAAGTCATATACTGTACAATATTCGATTTTATAGTACTCGTTATAACAATGACAGTTTTTTTGTTGTATTTGCAAATATATAAATATATAAAATCAACCGTTAGTTACAATTTATTCATCATCAACAAATTAGCAAGAGACATAATATGTATAATTATGTAACCGTGTAACGTTGTAACCTTATAACTATCCTTGTAACCTTGTAACCACTTATAACTATCCTTGTAACCACTTATAACTATCCTTGTAATCGTGATCTCAAAATCGGTATCATTTAGTGTCAATCATTACTTCATTATACATAATAGCATAGGTTGTTAAGCGAAACTCGTAGTGATATTTACATAAGTACATGAACATGAATTCAACAACAGTTAGATCACAATATCCTGCTATCAAATTCTAAACATAAATTCTTACGATTGTTCTGTGTGGCAGCAGGCCAGGCGCAAATGTGTCTGTAGCTCGCACCCAACCTGAACAACACAAAACAACATCCTCGCATTACAATTCACTAAAATCATAACGAACATACATTAACTAAAATTATATTTATGTTCTGGGGAGTCATAAACTGGCCAGAAGGAACCTGAAGATATGAGAGCATAATTATTCAATTGATTCAGTATCGCTTTGTTCATTGTCTGTTTCATCTAAACGTAATGACGCTATATGAATCCATGGTTTCATTCTATCTGCGGCAACCGTGGTTTTGCGTTTCCCTTTCATGCCCTCAAAACCCGCGATTGGAGCAACCCTGTAACGATCGTTCACTATAACCTTAATGACCCTAAAAGGGCCCTCGTAAGAAGGCATTAGCTTTGTGCTTTGACCTTTACCTTGAAACGCAACCTTTGTTATTTTAACTAGATCACCCTTGGTATATATACGAGCAGAATGCTTATTTCGATCGTATTGCTCCTTTTGCGCAACTTGAGCCTTGTCTATCTTTTCCTTGACTTCAGTACGGAGATCAGATAAGTCGGTGACCTCACGAGTGTCCTTCACGACCGCGTTTAAGGCTGGCTTGACGTCACTACTCATTACTGTACCGAACATTATTTCAGCTGGCGTCTTTCCTGTAGTTTTTTGTATAGTGTTGTTCAAGCCCCATTGTATTTTCCCAATTTTACTGTCCCAATCCTTCTCATTGTCGCGTAAATTTTGGGCTGTCAAACAGTCAAGTATGGTCCTGTTGTAGCGCTCTATTTGAACGTTGGCCATAGGACTCACCACCGCATTCAACACGTGTTTTATGCCTCGCTCAAGACAGAACCTTCGGAACGCATGAGCAGTGAAGCAAGAACCTCGATCGTTAACCAATCTATCAGGGGCTCGAAATATGTCGAAAATGTCCTGCAATGCTTTTATCACATTTTGGGTACTAGTACTCCGTATAGGCTTGATAAACAAGAACTTAGTGAAGGAGTCTACGATATTTAGCGTATATGTAAACCCCCTTTTTGACTTCACAAAGGGTCCAAGGTGGTCGACGTGCAACGTGTGAAATGGAATCGCAACTTTTTCTATGGGGTGTAACAATCCCTCTCGACCATTGGCCGCCTTCTTAGCGTAAGCACAATCTATACATGCACTGACGTACTTTTTCGTAAACCGTTTCATTTTTGAAAACCAGTAACTTTTCTTCATGCGTTCCAGGGTTTTTTCGCAACCAATGTGACCTATGTCATCGTGATTCATCTTGCACAGCTACCACCTTGCACCCTTCGGAACCACCCATCTGACGTTCTCTTTATCACCCCCTAGGCACCTAAACAACTTGTTGTCCTTTAATACATAATTGTCTCTTATGTAAGCTAATTCTTTGGAATCTAGTTTACTACTGACAATATCCCTAATCCTAGACAATTCAGGGTCCCCTAGTTGTAAAGTCAGCAGCCAATCCTCGTCAGAAATAACCAGTACTGGTGGATATCTTACGTGGTCTGTAGTGTCCGCATCGTATGTAGGGTTCCTAGAAAGGGCGTCCACATAACCCATTCTTGTACCTGGTCTATACTCGATATGACAGTCAAACTCCTGCAAGGCCATCCACCAGCGGGCGATCCGGGGTATTAGGTCACGTTTTTCAAAAGTAGAGCGCAGCGCGCTGCAATCGGTAACTCGAGAGCGTTGAGAAGTTTTGCTGTAACATTAAACAATTGAATTAAACTACTTTGGTACATGGCTCAGGTTAAAATGATACTGGTATTTCGAATGAGAATGACTTTATAGTAGGTCAGGAAGGGCCGAGCGTTGAGAGATACTCGCGTGTGTATTTGGTTGTTACAGGTAATCTTCAAAGTCTAATACGTGTTGCCGCTGGTAGAGCGTGCTTGAGGACGGATCACGGGAAGATGCCGAAACGCATATGGTTTTAGGGCGGTGACGTACCGATTAGAGTTATACGGTGACGACGTACCGAGTAAAAGTTAAAACAAATCGCACAAATAATAAATTGGTAATTTTGTTCTAAATAAGTGTTGTTATGTTATGGAGTTTCTTCTCACTCGTTTCTTCTACATAGTGACACTAGCGAGGCGAGTGGTAGTTTACAAGTGTTGTTATGTTATGGAGTTTCTTCTCACTCGCTTCTTCTCCATAGCGATAATTGTGATTCGGCGAATTGTGATTCGGCGAATTGTGATTCGGCGAATTGTGATTCGGCGAATTGTGATTCGGCGAATTGTAATTCGGCGAATTGTGTTTTCGGCGAATTGTTCTCGACGAATTGTTTTCGACGAATTGTTTTCGACGAATTTTCCGCAAATCGCCTACACGAGAAGATCATCTAGAAATCAGTCAGCCGATGCCGATATATATAAAAACCGGCTTTACGTGCACTCACGTTTAGGTAGAGATTTCCCACCAGCGGTCACCCATCCAACTACTGTCCGCACCCGCAAATGCTTTACCCGGTCGATCACTTAGGGTCGATGTAAGCAACCCGGCTGTATGCGCTTCATGTCTATAACAATTTTATTTAACTAGTTAACGATATTTCTCTACAACATCATCTATATAATCCTAAATTGCTTTCTGTTATTAACATGTATGTCCACAAAACAATTAAATTATGTATCTATCTAATGCTTATTAATGATTATTTATTTTATTTCACAAAGGTAATTCGTTCCATGTACGTAAAATTTATAGGTAGAGGTGGGCGTTTAAACAATAAGCACTTAAATAAGTCGGTTCATTCCCATTAGTTCTACTGAATAGTTCTACCGTAGAACTAATGGGACTTTTTTCCCCCACTAGTTCTACTTATAAATGTTCTATCGAATAGTGGAACTAGTGAGAACATTATTTCTCAGTAGTTCTACTACCTTGACAGTATTAACAGGATAGTCTTGCCGTGTAAGTTCAAGTTACATCGGTACAGAATCATTTTCGTTGTTCGTGCTACCCACGCACAGAGTACCAGAGTACCTACCCTATTTCTAGGGGGTGTATGTGATTAAATATGAGTATTTATTCATTCTGTTTGCTCTTGGTCCCGGTCCCGGTCTAAGCATCACCGGGTCCATGAGTAATTTTAATTAATCGTGTTTCCATATACAGCAGTATCTAGGGATTACAATTTGATGTACCTAAGTATCATGGGAGGGACAAGTTTACATTGGCGTACCAACCTAAGTAGGTAATTGATTTTGTGGTTAGTAAGGAATCAGACAAAAGTTCTAAAAATCAGGCCATACCACGAAAAGTAATATTTATTTTTCTCTGATAATTATCTTCCATAGACATCGTGCTGAAGGATTTTGATTATTAATTGACAATAAATTATTTGAGTTGATCGTATCATCAATCGATGATTTATCTTGAATAAGGGATAGGTATTGATGTTAGTGATTCTAATCCCTTTGTTGTAATCTGTACCTTGTCAATGAGTCGGTTCTGTTTTTTTATATTCGTCTTGAGGAAATTAAAAACATTTTTATACAGTATATTTCGTACATTAGCCAGCCATACAAAGGTGTATAAAAGGAAAACATACAAAAAGTATAAAGGAACTTAAAATATGGACATAAACTTTTTCAAATTATCCACGGGGAGGACCTTCGAATTTTTTAGTCAAAAGAATTATTCGTTCAGCCTCTCTGATGCCACTAAGTCTCGCTCCATGCACTGTTGCAAAATATCCGGGAACGGTGGCCTCACCAGCGAATAACAGAACCGGTGGCGCGGGATCGCATGGACCTGGTACTGGAGTACCTAATTCACATTGATGGCTTACAGTAGAACAGCAACTCATGTACGAGTAGGCACCACAAAAATGTGGATCAGACGCCCATCTGGATCGTAGCATCATTTGGGGATACGGCAGACACGGATTTCCGGTAAATCTACGCAACAGCTGTGTTAACCCTTCAGCGACGTCGTTGTCTAACATTGTCTCCATCACAGCTGCTTCCTGTCCGGAAACCCAAGCGCACAATACGTGTTTGCTTCCCGGCATTTCATCAATAGCGCAAACGCCACGGGTCCAATCGCACCTGCATTGTAATTCCTCAGCAGACCAAGCCAATTTCAAATTACCCTCGTGGCACACCCAGAAAGGTTCAGCATACTCAAGAAATACTTTGTCACTGAGGCCAAAACCTAAGCTACAAATGGCATTTAACTTACATATGGGCAAAGGCGGTGCAAATAACTTATCAGCTTGACATTTGAGACAGCCGAGCGACATAGTAAGTATTATATAATCGGCTGTCATTTCTTCACCGTCGCAACATTTTACCAAGACACGGCCAGGGCCCGTTTGTCCTTTTCCCCAGCGAACCACATTGACAGGTTTGCTGTACCTTATGCAGTTATCAGGTAGCCCACGTAATAAAGGAGCCATGACTCCAACATATCCTAAAGGAACCCTAACATTTCCACCTGGAAGTTCAATATAACTGCCGTACTGGTCTGCGCTTACAAGAGATAAATCATCGCCACATCTGTTCCTTAAAACATTGGTTAATCCGAACATCACTCTAGCAGCATCATATCGTTGATCTTCTGGAAAGTTATGAAGTTCTTGTTGGATTCGCAAACCTATAACATTAAGCAAT
>DWJQ01001303.1:0-11323 GCA_018248915.1 Hesperia meskei straton
CCCTCGACTGTCTTTCGGCTTCATCAGATCGACTCCAGATTTTCATGACATGGTAGCGCTTTAATGTACTTATGATACCATGAACAAACACACTAGTTGTCCATACAATTTTCGAAAGTTCCCCTTGATTTCTCTGTGATGCCATCATCAGATCCTGGTGTCCTTATCAGGGGACCCCACTGCGCATTCTACTTTACAACAAAAAAAGAATTATCAAAATCGGCCCATAAACGACGAAATAATGAACGTACCTAACAAAAGCATATATACGGTTGAATTGAGAACCTCCTTCTTTTTTGAAGTCGGTTAAAAACTAACTTCGTATAAGACATTAGGAACTATGCCATCAGAAATCACTTCTACTTGTTTATTTCCATAACTCGAGCAGGTATTTCTATGAGGATAAGAGAAAATGAGATCCCAACAATATTTCAATAGACGGCCATTAATTTTAGTCGATACATTATCTCGTACCCGTGCAGTATAAACACGCCGTCGATACCCGTTAACCCATCATTAGCTCGGAGACTCCGTACCGTATCCGTATCTCGTCGTATCCGGCCTATTTCCGTACCTACCTGTAACAAACAATGAGAACGTTATATCGAAACGAGAGAAAACAGAAGGATAATTGCGACCAGCCTAATGAGACCCGTGAATAATTGCCAGCGCTTAGGCAACGTCGCTTACGAATTCGCGTTACACGTCGAATAATTCGTGCCTGGAAATTTTGGCCATCATAACAGTCCTAAATGTATTAAGTGTTCTTATTACTGTTGAATTTTAAATGTGAAACGGATAATTTCTCTTTCGATTTCCGAGTAATTTTAGTACGCCTAGGGTATAATCATGATCCCATCATTAGAGGGTAGAAAGCAGCTGCTCTCATACATTTTTGGACTATCTCAAAATCCCTATTAGGTATAGGGATTCACTGATAATCCCTAAATAGGTACATGGATCGTCAGAGCCACCGGTAGGTATGTTTGCCTATAAATTATTTGCTTAATTGCGATCCGCAAAGAAAAATCGCTCGCAGTTTGACGACCAAGTGCCCAAAACTACATATAATCGAATAGAGTCAGCCGCATTGCAAATGAATCGAGTGCAAATATAGCCTAAAATCTCCAAATTTTAAGGGATCAGGGCTCAGCCAACGCCAGTAGGTTTTCGTGATGATGTTTAAGCTAAGGCGATTGCTCCCCGGCAATCAGGCCCCCAAACGAACGCCGTGAAGCGAATCCGCCGGACATCTTTCATTACTCGCGGCCATTTCTCATCGCAACTGGCTGCACGGTCGATTAAACTTAGCATTTTAATTTAGACGATTTAGAGGGGTGCGAGCCGAGTCCCTGTTCAACGTTTAAACTTTACGTGAGCAAATTAAATGAGTTTTTTACACTTGGGGTTTTCTTTTAATTTCGTTAAGAAAATAACAGCGTTAGGTGGAAGTAAGTCAGAGGTAGTAGTAATAATAGTTTGACTGGCGTTGTAGAGTTGATTATTTAAGGAAAAGAAAAAAATACTTTTAAATATACATCCATTTCTGTAATGTCAAACTTTTTGGGACACGGGCCCTTTTTACCAATATGGGCACCATCTTGGCCGCAGCTACATACATATATTTATGACCGCCCGTGTGTAGGTACCATTTTGCAATCCTTCCCAACCCCCGTCGCTTGAAATACGTTGACGACCACGACATTATAATATACATCGTTCAACTGGCTAGTTACGACTTACTACTGGAGGTAAATATTTTCTTTAAAAATCATTTGATTAAATTGTGTCTATGTAATCCATTTTCACATTAAACTATAGCTTATATACAACACTAGTCATTCCACATCTGCTGATTCCAACTACAGTACAGACCAGAGAAATACAAAACGTACATCGCTTTATATGCTACAGTATAGCGGTTTGGGTGTAGATTTGTAGAGGGTCACGGAAATTACTAGGCGGGGAATTGTAGCCCGCGGTTCTTTCGCACTATTCCGATAGCGCCGCGATTGCAAAATGGGATCAATTTATTCTGCGTGATATCCAGTAACTTCCAAAAATAGACAGTTAAAGTCTCAAATACTACGATGTAGTTAGAATTTTTCTTTGAGAAAGGAACGTCACCCGTTAGGCTAGCTGATCATGTCGCGTTGCTTTGCTTTATGTGACGCAGAAAACTAATCAGAGATTTAATGTTTCTGACATAAACGTCTAAAAGATCAGAAATCAAAATTGTATACATAAACAGTCTGAGGAAACGAATAATATAACGACTGGAATACATTGACCTCGACATAATGTAGCTTCCACAAAAATAGAACTTTCACCAAAACAACAAATACTTCGGCATTTGTTTCCCTTAAAATTCTCTTCCTTTTATCATCGTTCATTTCTCGACACATCTCCAAAGTACTATCGTTAGCACTCACGTACAAACGTGATTTTCAATTCGTCTTGATGGAAGCAATTTGCATACTTTATTATTGCGACAGGAAAACCGCAGAGAACTGAAATCTCAAAGGAAGCCCCAAATTATGTTTCGGTGGTTGCCGATAAAGAAATCGTCAAAAGCCCGTTACTATAAAAGCTATACGTACCTATAGACTTGTAATAAACCGATTCACTGCTTCCATATCGTTCGGCACATAATGTGATGCCACTGGTGATATATTCGTAGATCTTTCTTTACAATTATGTTACTGATCAGTGGCTTGTATCTAACTTCAAAAATAATGTCACAGGGTTACTACCTAATGTGATTAATTTTTGATGGCCTCATCAAGTTCTTCAGTCACCATAACGTTTTTACTCACTCCTTATTTAACTTCTGAACTCGGATCTCTCTTAATAAGAAAGGCGTTGCGATAAGTCCGCATCAGAATAGTGTAGTAAGTGTACGATATCCACAAAAGTTGCTATTGTCATTCGGTGTTGCGCGGTGTTCTGCGTATCAGCTCAACTCAGTAAATTTTCTGTTATAACACTATCGGCCATTTTAGTTACAATCATTATCATCACCACACTTTCACTTCAGCCAATAGAGGGCATAGACCTCCAAAGCGTGTCGCAAAACCCGATATTATCTCATCTCACCTCTAATCAAACGGCACATAACTTTAATATCAATGCACGAACAAATAAAGAAATCAAAATGAAAGCGTCAATAAATCAATTTCATAAACATAATATATCACAGCGAAACAATATTAACAAACACCTTCACATTCCTCAACAGTTCCTCTCCATTTTACGATACTAATCGTTACGTTTTATTAGTACTAAACTAAAACCACAACCCATTCGAGTGAACAATATTTGATCGTTATTCTTATAACTTGTATTATGGTTAATTGCCCCAAATTTGCATTTGAGGGCTACATCGTAAATATTAATTGAGGCCGAGACCCCAAAATGTATTCGATTCGGGTTCAATTATCACAAAACTATTTTGGTTTTAGGGTCTGAATTACGTCGACAATTTAAATACGGTTGTTATATGAATAGTTTATTACTGTTACTTTTATTTAAAAATCATCACTTTGTTCAGGTTGATAGTGATTGCAGGAAAAGGTATCCCAGACGTCAACTTCAGTTCAGCCGAGGCTGACATAAAAACGTTAGTCCGTTTTTTCATTCCGTACCTATTGCGAAGCTCAGTTAACTCCCACCCTTCACGTTCTAAAAATATCCGTTTTCGAACAAAGCCAGCATATGTCAATATGCACGCAATTTGCAAATCGATGTTATCTAACATGCTATAAATCGACTTGATGTTGGTATTTTTAACATCTACCGAATCAATGTAACAATTTCAGGTTTACATCAATGAAGTTGATGATTGTGGATATATGTACTTCAGCGATTGTTTACATTCAATAATATAGGACATTCAGTGTGTCTGTACGAGATCGGCAAAATGTAACCATGGTTACAAATTATAACTACATCTAGAAGTCTTCAAACGGACCCGTTATCGTTCTAGCTCCTTTCGAGAAAAGGTTCTTTGCAGAGGCAATTAATTCCATTTAATTGTATAATCGTTATAACATGTTGGGCAACACGAACTAGATAAAATTGTAATCTTTAATCATGATTAGCATTTACCGATGTCTACCTGTAACGTACATATACCTACTGCACACACTGGCTTGACAACACGCGAGGATACGTATACCCAGTCATTAGAATACTGCCACATTAAACATGTAAAGCACCTTACAATGTAACCTTTGTGAAGAGTTATTTTAGGACGCAATCATGTAATAGTTCCGAATAGGGATGCCCGATTTTTTGCTTTGAATCGATTTTTTGGATCGTAATGGATCGCAACCCTATGAATCGATTCACGATCTGAATCGTATGGCATTGAATCGATCTCATTCGATTTCCAAAGATCGTATCGTATTAATAAAAAAAATGAAAAGCCACTAAAAGTAAGCTAGATTCTTTATTTCAAGCAGCGTTATTTAATTTATATAATCTAAAAAAGTAAAAACCCAGTATATAACACAATAAGTTCAATTTAATTTCATTTGTTTTATAGATAGGTACCAACTGTTTGCATCTAACATTTGATTTTACCGGCGTGGCCATGTTATTATTTTAAAAAATAATAATGATTAACGCAACATATTAGTGTTCCTTGCAAAATCGTGTACTTTGTATCGCTCTACCAAAAATATCCTGTCAAAGTAATATCAATGACTAAATCAACAAATTAGACTTGATCAGACCACTACATAATATAATAAACCTTTCTTTTTGTTTTTGCTTATTGTTAACATATATCTTCATATTTCATACGTACCGCTTAGTATGATCGATGAAATTATAAACTAATCTCAAACATCTGATAGAAGGTAGGTAGGTTATCTCACATTGTCGTATATCTTTATTATTTTATCGCCAATACTAAGATCGTGCTCGTAAAAATCATGTCCTTTAGGTTGTTATTCATAGTTTTAATGATACGATTTTTTTCATACGATCTTCTTGGCATGCGATTCGATCCAGGTGAAGATCGAAACCTGTTGAATCGATTCAAAAAATCGGTAGATCGTATTGCCGTGAATCGATCTTCTCAAAGATCGATTCAGATCGGGCATCCCTAGTTCCGAAGGTCGACGAAGGACTTCGCTGAGAGCACTTCGTGCTCTTCGACGTTGACGAGTCGACGCAGAGATCTAAACCTTCTTTGTATGACTATATACGACCTAAATATTCGAATAAGGGAGTCACAAATTTTTATCTATTTGAAAATAAAAAGGTTAATTTGAGAAGCGCTGGTTGTCGTGTGGTACCATTTAAGAGCGACATTTGACTAGCAGTTTTCGAGTTATTCCTAATAATGCGTACTTATTTGACTTCAATTATTACGTTGATGATCTTGTCAATGAATTGTCGATATTTGTTAAGTCGGATTGTTTATTTTTAACAATAAAATAATGTAGGCAACACATTTGACCATTACTAATATCATAATCTATTAGGGCTAATAACGGTAACGAATAGGGACCTATTAAGCTAACAAATTATATAAACGTAACGTTATGGCTTATGGCAAATCCCTTGGCTAGCGTTAATTATTGCTTATTAGTTACATTTAATACAATTACGTTTAAGTTAACGAGTTCACTTTTCCTCCCTTTCGGAGTGGACATAAACGTCAGTACAGTTTTAAAAATATAACAGTCGTTTACTTAACCATGTATATTATTATAATTATTGTCAAAATATTCAACAAAAATCTTTAAATCCTCAAATGATGTCTTTGTATTTTATAAGGTAACTTAACCGCTTTTGTATGAGACACATTCATAAAATATTACTTTAGCTTTAACTCAAGATAGATAGAAACTAGCAGAGTCATCTAATCGAGATGGGCCACTGTGGCTTATGAACATTTGGGAACCGCTGATGAATCATCGAGGTAGATGCATACAAAATCCTTATGATGATTTCTTTATCATTACGTTACGGCTTCAACGAAGGTCAGAATGATCGCTTACATTCCCTCACTAACATCACTTTGCTACACTGCACTGTTGCATCCCACACAAATGCCAGCTTTCCACTCGTAAAATTTAAGGTGTATACCAGGGCCCCAATTCTGCTAATTTATAACGTTTCAATAGTGTCTCGATCGATTGAATTGTTTGCTACATTCTGTTTACAAAATTGAATAATTTGACACATTTTTGACATATTTTGTATATAGAATTGAATAGATCGACGCTATTTCTCCACATTCTGGATACAAAATATGGCAGACTATTTAATCGAGACACAATTGAAGCGTTATAACTTAGCAGAATTGGGCCCGAGATTGACAGCGAAAATTTAAAACGCCGTAAGTAACATTTCCTTACAAGCTATATTGAACTGAGAGCACACGTTATTGGTTATTTTTAGCGGATAGTGGCAAATCCATATCCTGGGAGACTCAAGTATCGTCCATAATCCTTAATACGTACACAAACTTCAAGATACCTATAACTACGTTCTCCAAAAGTTTAGAAGTACCTATATATCTCACATTACATCTACATTTATTGTACTTAAACGTTCTTAGTCTCATTGTTCCCACAAATTGTTACAACATATCAATAATACAGAGAAGTACCTAAACAAGCACGTAACTGTGAAGACTCGGTATTCATGAACTGGAAATTAAATCGCGAAACAACAAAAGTCTCATAAAACGAAGCAATAGGAAATCAAACAAAGTTAAGAGATATCTTTCTCAGATCCAGCGGAGACGGATATGTGCCGGAGTAAACAGCGTGTTTATTGCTAGGGGAGGAAAACAAATATTAAGGTTGTAGTAAAACGTGATTGAGGATACTATTGGTCATTACTTGGAACTTTTTCTTTTGTTTGTTGGGAACCAACGGCAACGCATTGGTGATGTGTTTGGTGTTATTGTTATCCATGGGCAACTGTGACCGCTTACCGTTTGCTATTTATTGAAATTAAAAACAAATATATGTATAACCAACATAATAGTCTTGATTTATAAACAACTGATTTTTTCAGTATATATTCGTAAATACTAACTACTAATTATTGAAAATTAAAATACAAGGAATCATCTTTCAATATCGTGTAATAATAAACATCGATATAATAATTGTTAAAAAACAATACCTATTAGGTATACATTTCGACTATGTTTGTAATACTCTTACGAAATTACCATTAAATATTACCACATTATTATCCACTTAAAACTATTTCAGAGCACTAAACAGTCATCGTCAACCGATCGTTCGACTGATCGTTCAACTCATTTCTCGAGCGATCGATCGACCGATCTAACAAATACACCGAGCGCGTCTAGGCTGACACTGTGACCCAATTCCGAGACGCAGCCCGTGTATCTGCTGCAAAGTCAACAAAAATATATATTGCCACTGTTTCACTCAGATACACTTTTATTATCCACTCATTTAAAGTAAAATCCAACCGAACGCCAAGCACAGTCGGGGGAGGCTAATTTATGTTACAACCTTGTACTGAAAATTTCAGAAGCTAAAATTAAATGAAATATTATCAAGTCAGTCATAGAACATCACTGGATCTAGCTATAAACCTTTATTCTGGATATCTGGATATATTCATATAGGTACGTTATTGTTCGGTAATACAAAGAAAATATCGTATGACTTTTCAATAAATATACTTACGCATCTCTAAAATTAAATACACCATTCTATGGTAGAGAGATAATTAGGAACACGTTTACGTTGTGTTATGGAAAAAAAGGAAAATTAGGAAATATCCAATATTTATTCGGACATATTAACACGAAAGTAAAATAATGAGAAATAGACAAGCTAATCAATTAGTCTTTGATTGAAATTTATACAAATTACTAATTTATATCAATCTCAATAAGTCTCAATTAGGCTTTTCTGACGTCATAAAATTCTTTATACAAACAAATACGTTTTTAAATTCTTTGACAGAAATAGACTAGTCCGCAGTTGAGTTTCGATTGAAATAAAACTCAATATAAATGAAATGAAAAGACCAACTGTCTATCAAAACAGAAATTCTATCTGCTTCACTTAATCATGAAAATAAACAATTATGCGAACGGTACGTCGAATCAAACTGAAGCTTTTACACAAATCGGGCCTTTTCATAGATATTTACAACTTTATAATATAGGCACTGGAAATAATTGTGGAGCCAATAATACACGTCAAAAACCCTCTATTATTATTATTTTTGTTAATGGACGGTGGTGACCACGCGGTGACTTATTTATAGACTAGTTATATAAAATAAATTTATATGTTGATAGAAGTAACTTTAAAGATATGTACGTATTTCACTCAAGTGTCATGTCTTTCTTTGGAGCAAAGTTTTCAGAACGAGAGACTGTCTTAAGTCCGCATTGTATCTTTGTTACGGAAACAACGTGTTTTGCCATTATTCAGATCCATCTCATGTTATTATCCATTTCAGTCAGTGACAAAAACTTCCAAACAAGTAGAATCAGGTACCTTTCAGGAAACATCTTCCTTCAGATACCGGATAGAATAATAAAAAGATACTTTTCATCCAGTTAACAAACAGAAATCACCGTTACCTGAAACAATACAAAAAAAAGTTACATATGGAGCATTTACATTTATACTAGGTACTAGTTGTCTTATTGTATTGCAATGTGATTAAAAATCACTTGCCCCGAGTAAAACTCAATTTTTGACGGTAAGTCCGCGGAACTACGGACGGTAAAAATTTGCCCAAAAAGTGCTCGTAAAAGAAAACACAAAAGCAAAACCAAAATCCGAACCACTTATTTAAATGCAAACAAAATTGAATATACAAGAATTCCTGAGATAAAATATATTGTCGTAAAGATGAGCGACGTCATTCTTCTTGAGGCGTCCTTTGCAAATATTATGAGAAATGGGCTACCTCACACCGTAATGTCACACCCTTTGGGGAATATATCCAAAGTGATTTCATACGATATTATGATAATGGTAGCGAGAATACTGGCAATGCTTGTAAATCATCCTGCGAACGTCCGGATAAAGAATGAAGTTGCTTAGAAATGGAGAAATTATTTTAAATAAATAGCTACAGCTTAGCTTCGTCGCGTGCAGCTTATGACAGTTATGCAAAGTTCAGTGCGGTGAACTAAGTGACCAATATCACAATTATTTTGAAGGTCTCTGCCCTTTAAATAGAACGTTATATCATCAGTAACTATTCAAAATATAACATGTTAAAATTTTGGAAAAATGTTTTATTTAGATGAAAAAGTAGACAGCTATGGATACGATGAAATATTTTACTGTGAGTCTAGGATTCGCTGTAAACATGTTGTGCTTAAGTTTTCAGTGAACACGATCAACTAAAGTGGTTTGCCATAACAGCCAACAAAATACATACTGCTAATAGCCATAATGTATGGAATTGTGCACAATCTACAGACATCCTTTAAAAACCATACCATTAAATAACTACTTCTCAGTCGGATTTCATGCGTAAATACGCAAAAATCCACTTCAATCCTAGACAACAGCATCGTAGTGTATTCGTACGTCGTATATATCGAGCCTCGCTCTAACGTTTACAGCATTCCTTTACTTTACTAACGTACCATTTCATTAAATATATCTACGATTCAAACTGAGAACGGATTGAATCTGTTTAATGTTGTAATTACTGTATTTCCAACAATAACTTTGAATTCTATTAAAACAAATTAATTGCTTTTAAAACATATTCTGTGACAAGTTGCAAAGTAATAAAAGTTATAGATAAAGTTGACCACACTGATCAGGATAGAAAATAAGAAAAGCCACCTCGGACTTCAGATATAACGTTGACTTTTTAAAATTAATGAATTTATGTTATTGAGTGACTAACAGACAACGCACAATCTAAACTTCAGTAGTTTAGACAAAAAGCTGAAATAATGCATATACCTTGAGGAGCGTAGGGGAGCACTAAAAGGGTTTTTGGAAGTTCCCACCCTAAGACAATATGAAAGGGGATAAACTAAAACTTTTTATTACGTCAGTAGATTCACTTGAATCTTTGTATACAGGTTCCTCAAGAGATGAGAGTTATGTAGTAAAAAAGAAACTATAGGACTAGACAATATGGCCGCGTGATAATGATGAACAAGTTATTAAACGTCTGCGCCTTGTACCGACACTGACACATGAGTTCACATGACTGACACGAGACCCTCATTATATCTATGTATGTGTTACATAGCGCAACACATAACTGATGAACGCCATCTGAGATTGCAATATGTTACGCGGTCACATAACAATATGTAGAAGCGCAGATATGTATATGTATGTATATTCGTGTGGCATTTAATTCCGCGATCATACTACAGGAACACGCATACTTTTACAGTATATTCGAAGCACATCAAATTATCCACTAGATTTGTTCTTAGGTACTAGAAATGAAACTAGTAAGAGTATCGGTAGTGTTGCTCCCAAAAGTCAGCAATTACACTCTCAAGTGACCGGTAGAATTTCAAGATTGCACAAAATTTATTGTTTTATAAAAAGTCAGTAGTAAAATGAATTAACAATCGCGGCATTGTAAACAAGCCAGCAATTACTGTGCATAAATTAAATGCGATAGACATTATCAAGCAATAACTCGTCAGGCATCAAGATACAAGATCAAGGCTTCAATGGAGCATATTGCTCGGCATCGCAATCGTGAATGAGTACTTTATTAAAGATAACAAGATGGAAACGATATTAAATTAAGCCCCGTCAAGGAGCTGACGACTTGATGAGTAATTGAGCTTGACAATATACCTACACATCAACACGAGTATTACATTATTGTTATTACCATGTGTAACAAATACTTTTTCCAATATTTATATATTGACTAGTTTTTGTCCAAGGCTTCACATGCGTGAAAAACGAACAACGTCAAAATATTGGAGAAATTTAAACGCGCCATTGTGCAAAGGGATCGAATGACTGTCAGTAACCGCCACCAACATTCTTTCTTTTATTTTAATAAAAATCAATAATGTAAGTTGTGGGTACCAACATTTCACGAAAATATTATCCCTCTCCCCTTTCCGCCCCGTTAAGGGATAGTTTTGGGACAAAAAATATCTTTGTTCAACATCTATCCCAAGATTAACTCTCTTTCATTGAAATCGATTCAGTGGTTTAGGCGTGAAAGTCTCACAGACAGACAGAGTTTCCTTTGCATCTATGTATCTTCTATCTTTAATCTATATAACGGCGCTAACGGTCCGAGCGGTCGATATAATTTGGGTTATACGTGGCTGGAGGTCAGAAATAATAGT
>DWJQ01001304.1:0-11322 GCA_018248915.1 Hesperia meskei straton
CGTTGCTTGTGGCTAATATGTAGCTACGACGCCTCCAATGCTTTTAGTTACCTGCCGGTCCAAGAGATGGCGTTGCTTGTGGCTAATATGTGGCTACAAAAACTATAGTAAATATTTAAGTGAGGCTTTCATACAACCGGCCAGATTTTTTTGGCGTTATATATGTACATAATGGTACGGAACCCTTCGTGCGCGAGTCCAACTCGCACTTGGCCGGTTTTTAAATAAGTCAATAGACATAGAAAAGATGAAAAAACATCTTAGGCACCTCTCACACGACGCTACGATGCGTCTCCTCTGAGTCAAAAATGTCAGATACAGCGAAATTGAGGGTTGCGTTGCAGTCGCGTAGCTCATAAATAGCGTTGTGTGAGAAGTGACTTAGGGCGGTCATTGGCACTTGCACAAGTACCCGAACTTTACTGCCACTTATAGGCTGTAAAAAGTCATGTAATCAATTTATGAAATTTCAAAAAACAAAGGTTTTTTTTTCATTTAAATGAGTATTTTATCTAAAATTACTGTTAATACCTATCATTACTACAACAATTATTGTACAAACGATTGCGCAAGTGAGTGACATTTTATTAGATTTTAGGACAACTTTTTAAATAAAATAACATTAATGGCTGTGATTATAAAATTACTAATCAAAAATCTTATTTAATTATTAATTTATTCATTCTAGTGCCATAATAAATCTGTCCAAACCATTTCCGTTTTCTTGAAATTAATTTGTATTCAAGACATATAATTAAAATGGCTTCAAGGGTGCTTGTTGTACCACAGACCAAACAATACTAACGAAGTTTCCCAACATTAGTTGTGTGAAATATTGAATTTCCCGTAATAAATTTCGACCGTTTATAATGGAAACCCACAGTTCACAAACAAAAGCATCATTTTCGTATTCCGTGTAGCTCGTGACAATGGTAAGTGGACTTGTAATTGTAAGACCTGTTCAGATAAGGAGGTCTCCACTATGAAATTTTATTTTTATTCATTTTTATTCATTAAATTATTGCCTTTTTATTCATTAAATTATTGTTTTAATACCTACATAATAATAATAAATATCGCTACACACTCAAAGCCCCACACTCGGATTCCCTGTGTCGTGTGTACCTTGGACAGCACACAAGACAAGGACACACACCCAGAGCGAAAACGAAAAATTTATACTCATCATTCAAATTGCCGCCTCGTTGGGAATCGAACCCAGGCCTCTCGGAACAGCGCTCCGGTCTGTTAACCATTGCGGGTTATTTTGAAAGTAGTGGACTATATTTTTCAGGTGGTAATATACAATATTTTTCCACTTTTGCAACAGTTTTCGCTGAAGCTCTACTCTTATTAGGTGCAGTGTATTTTATAGGTACATAATACGTATAGCCTTCCTCGATAAATTGATTATCAAACAAAAAATATTTTTCAAATCGAACCGGGAGTTTCTGAGCTTAGCCCGTTCAATCCAACTTTTCAGCAGTTTAAAATATTTTTTGTTCTTGAAATTTTTGCATTAAGCCGCCATTTTTAATGATTTTCACCACTGACGTGGTTACCCTCTTCCAGTGGTGGTCATTGAATTAAATCAAATTGTGGAGCACCAAAATAAACTCGATTAAAAGTTGATTTGGCGGTAAAACCCTGTTAGACCGTAATAAATGTGAGAGGTATTGCTGTGTTTATTTATGTAACACGAGTTCGCTCCTCGTCATAGATTTTTTATTGATACAGGTGTTTCTCATACTGTACGATATGCTGTTACATGTTAACTTAAATGGATGGTAGCTGGCACTGTGAATTGACCTACCAGTTATCAAAATATCGCTTTAGTGAACACCTTTTTTGTTTCGACATTTGTTATGAAAGTTCAGTTTTTGTAATTCGGCCATTTAACATTAATTTTATAAGTGGAGTCCGCAATAAGTAGATTAAAATTCTGAGAATTACGGTTTAGTCTTTGATATTTTTTCAATTTAACTTTTACGACTGTTGGAAGAAAACAGTTTTGAACGAATATCACTTTTAAATGTCAATTTCAAAACCCTAAAAGTTTATATAAACTTGAGAAATAAAAGAAAATGAAGTATGTGTTTAAAACTGGAACTAGATAAAGGTGCAGTGCAGTGATGTGAAATATCCGATGTGATATTGCTTCTAAATCGGGTTCACATTTCTTAAACACATTCATGCTCGCGTGCCGGAATAAATCAAAGCTAGCAAAAATAGGTGCAAATTGCGTGAGGCGGTTAGACTGGCTGGCTTGGTTGGGTTCAGTACTACGAGGTTTTTTGTTGCCGATAAAAGCGAAAAAAAAACTGTGTTAGGAAGTCATCGTCTCCCATGGGCATCTGTTACTGACGCGTTGCCGGTCAAGAAAGTGATAGAAGAAAGATTGAAAAAACTCTTTGCTTTTATCATTCCGGACTGTTGTTCAAAGACTCCTGTGTTAGATTCCCAGCGAGGCGGAAGTTTGAATGATGAGTTTAAATTTCCGTTTTTTATTGGTGTGTAAGTCTTGTCTTATGTGTGTCTATGGCGACTACGACACAGGCAATGAAAACTGAATATTCGCTAAGTTACCCTTTACTCTTTACCTTCAATCCGATATTTAAAATTTTATTCCTTTTATATTTGTTACTGACTTATTTCTGTTTTTAATCAAATTTGTTATTATTACACCCCGCCCTTAAATTGTATCTCTTACCTTTAGCTATTTACCCTAAGGTTGTCTGGAAGAAATCGCTCTTTAGCGGTAAGACCGCCTATTGTATTACATTTTGTTCATGTCTCTATGGTGTACATTAAAGAGAATTATTATTAATCTTTTCAAACGTCTCTCGCAGTTGGAGCCTAAAACTTTTGTGTGCGGAAATAGACTTGTTTCCCAGAAAGGTGTTTACGCTCACGTTGCTCTCTCACAGGCGTGCGTGGGCGCACTCAGTGAACGTGAATGTTACGGGCGAATGTACAAAAAATTATACCCACTCGTTCACAATACAGTGAAATTTTATTAGAGTTTGAGTGGTGTTTGATGTATTTATAACGCTTACCTAACGACTTGAAGTGTTTTTATTTTTTGGAACTCTTGTGATTTTTTTTTTGATACGCCCTCGTTATGTTGTCTTGAGGTTATGAGGGTACTTAAGGATATCTTTACAGAGCTACAACCGTATTACGAGATGTACCTATTTAGCCATAATTTAATATTATGAAATTACTTGAAATAAATGTCTTTATTTTTTGGAAGTCTTCTGATTTTTTAAAGACTTGTCCTTCTTATGTTATCTGAGGTTGTGAGGCCACTTAAGTATATTTTTACAGAGTTGAGATTTATTTGTCCATACTTTAATATTATGAAAGCAACTCGGCATGTCTGTCTGTCTTTTTACCATAAGCTCCAAAAGTGCAACTTGTTTTGATTGAACGTAACGTATTTATAGTTTTAACATCTTTGTATTGAACAGTTGTTGCTCCACTACCTCCTCTATGTCCCAGTGATAGTCACAGAAAAATCCGTTCAGCCGTTTCTGAGATTATCGTGCACAAACATACGACCAGTAACAGTTTTATTATTATGTAGATATAAATAGATAGAAGATTGATTAAATCAGATGAGTAATAGATGTGATTCAGGGTAGTTAGTGCACCAATTTAATAAATTATTCACTCTTCACTTTGCGCCAATTATATTCACGCTTTTCCTAAAGTCTCCCTGTTGACAGGCGGGAACGCAGACGCGGGGAAGTTAATTGTTAAGAGCTCATGAATCATCACTTTATATTTACTTTATTTGTATGTATTTCATTGTATTGTCTTAAACCATTCTCTGCTAATCCTGAAGGTTGACTGTTAAAATGTTAATTAGCTTTAATTCCGCCAATTGTTTCACTAATTCATTCCTTAAAGGTTAATTATATGTTCTGAACTTGAACTATGTAATATGGGTAAGACTTTCGAAGCAACCAGTTTAGTCAAACAAAAACTGAATTAGAACTAAAATTTATCAAAAGTTACCAACAAGACTGTTAGTAATAGATAGTCCTTCCATTTCTCATACTTCACACAATTAAAACTTTTCCCTTACTGAGTGACACACAGTCGAAACTACTGATCGCAATAAGCTGAAATTAGGCATTTATGTTTCTCGGGAAGTGTAGGAGAGCACTGTGAAAGGATTTTTGGAAATTCCTCCCTCTAACTAAGCACTTATTGTTTTGTTCTCGTTTGACACTTCGTGTACTCTATCGTGACCTCACATTCGACGTCATGGCACTTTGGAATGTTTTGGTGGAAATTTTAAACTTATTAGGTATCTACCTAATCAGGTTTTTTTCAATAAAAATGTTGATTTTTTTCCGAAATATTATATTCGTTACAGTTACAAATGTTATACCTATTACATTTCCGAATATCATAGAACAGGTTTTGAAAATCTGTCATCATGGCTAATATAACGAATTCTAGATAGAACGCGAACGGAATATAGTAGTTTATAACGAGCACGAAACGCCAAATTTCTCAATAGAATCACGTAGCTTATTGTTGTCAACGTAGTTTAACCCACTGTTTGTTTATACTGTCCTATTGAGTTTACTGGGAAGTCGCGTGCTATAACGTCATTACGAATGTACAAGCCTGCATGGCGAATGTCACGTAAAATGAAGACGT
Organism: Hesperia meskei straton; assembly: GCA_018248915.1. NCBI lineage: Eukaryota > Metazoa > Arthropoda > Insecta > Lepidoptera > Hesperiidae > Hesperia > Hesperia meskei. The sequence goes on from DWJQ01001304.1 coordinate 4,675, forward strand.
TACAGAATATACGTCACAAAAGCAACTATTGTTGCGGTGAAATGTTACCTGAACTTTGTGGATATGGGCTACCAAGTACGTGATGTGGTCGTCAGTTCCGTAGATCGTCTCAACCTATAAGTTCATCACTCCAGCGTCAGGATTCCGTAATGTAACGTATAGATAGGTACTAGCCTAATTGGTACATACATTATTGAGAAATTTCATGTGTGGGTATCCTCACTATACTTTCTTCTATGTAACTTATAGGCTTATCACACCTTCCTAAATTTAGTTATCTAAATCAGGAGGCTACTACGAAATCCGAACTACGAACAACCGAATTCGAAACGTCACACTTCAGTCGTTTCGGAACATTTCCTACTATGAAAATTGTATTGTATAAAACTGACGCGCGACGTTGCAAAGTCGAACTTCGTATATTGTTCTTAGTTCGGATTTCGTAGTAGCCCTCCAGATTTAGGTGACTAAATTTAGGATGGTGTAATAAGCTTATTAGTCTCAATTTTTCTTACTCAAAATGTTATTGGCACACCCTGTTTTTTTAGGTTTTATTCTTTATTTACGAATTCTCAGCCCCTAGTTGCCTGGAAGAGATCGTTATTTAGCGATAAGACCGCCTTTGTACATTTACCTATTGTCTTTTCCTCCACTATTTATAAATTTCTTTTTCTAGTGTGCAATAGAATTCTATTACTACTGCTACTGCTTTATTTTCCTTGAATCCGTGAATCTTGTCAAGCCAATTTCTATCTAACATAACTGGCGCGCAGCATGTTACCCGAACGATTTTAAGCCACTTTTGACCCCTGCATAACTCAAAAACTGTTATACTACTATATTAACGTAGTAATATATAATTAACGCAATAATATCCAAAACGATGATTTTTAGAATTGTTCCATATGTATGTCTAATTACTTAAATTGCAGCGTTTGTCTTATTTCAATCTATTTATGAATAAAAATGTATTTAAATAAAAAAATCGCACTTTGCAATTTCCGAATTGGCTTTTAAGGGATTGGTTTCCCAATCAGAAGCGAGGTCGGGTTTATTGATCCTTTAATAAATTCTGATTTATATATTGACCCAAATTAATTTATGCATCCATAATCTGTCGCATGAATATTGGATCGGTCCCAAATAGCATCAAATACAAATTAGGCTATAATTAAGTACTTCAATAAGCCATTGATTGATTGCTGTGATAACAATACGACATGTATAGCCTTTTAGTCTACAGGGCGACGCAATATTATGTAACTATAATCCTAAAGACCAATTACAGAATTTGAAACAAACCATGAAACCCCTATTTTTATGTAGCTTTAAACGGCTTGAAGTCGGTCAAATAGTCACTAACTGCTGGTCTCTAAATGACGTAAGGTAAGATAAAGCCAAGACAAAACCGCTTTCATGCGTGTGTGCGTGAGATGGTGTTGTAGTGTACCTACAAGACCACAATCACGGTTCTTCTTACTGTAAAATGCTGGCGCGGAGTTGAGAATTATGGGGTGGAGGTCACTGGTCGAGTAGATGGGTTTATAATATGTTTGTGCTAAGCCAATGCTGATGTAGCAAAATCGCAGACACGGCACTTGATGACGTCATGAATCCTGAATCACGCTATCGACGATTTCTACATCGCTCGCGTGCATACAACCCCGACCGAGATGCAGTTGGGACTTGACTTCCCCCAGGAAAGTCATTTCGCCTGGCGGGACATCTCCCTTTGCTAAACTGGCAGTCTCACTTGTAGCTAGCTTTGGATTCATGTAAACAAGGCTGTACTTATCAAGTAATGCTTCAAGATAAACTTGGCGGTCTTTTAGTTTTCAACTTAATGCCATCAATCTAAATCTGAAATTTATATAATAAATCTTTTAAGTTGACGCTTCGGACGTCTTTGTTAGAAAACGTTCTGCTTTCACGAAGTACTTTTACAAAACTACACCAAGACTCGAGAGATAAAATCGAATGAAATTCTTGTTCTTCGAAGCGATATCTATATTGGAAGGTACCTATTTCAAGTATTAAAACATTTAGGTATTTGCATTCATTTGTATTGAAATATTCTTAACTCGTGGAATTCTACTGCTGGAGTTGAGTGTTCTGCCACATAGTCTAGTCCTAAAGCTAGTCCGTGGCCTTGCCTAGCCCAGTTCACCATCTGTCAAATGCGGTTGACAGGTTTTGTTTATATGTATATGTATAAGTATGCAGAACGATGTTTTCTTAATTGAATTTAGGAAATAAGAGAAACTATCTACCTATTAATACTAGATAGTCTAGATACAAACGTAAATATTAAAACATTTATAACTAAGCACTTTTTTGTTATTCCCATTTCGAATGAAAAACCCTTTGTTGCGCGAGATACGCAAAATTTTGAATTGTTCTGTGGATAGATTAAAAATTAATGTTTTCAGTGCTTTTATAAGTGGCCTGCATTATACAAATTTTGTGTCCCTTACCCTGTTAACATTATAAACATACATTCTACTAAAGTACCCTCCTTGAACAAGGCGGACATTTTGTATAAACAAGGACAAAGTTTGTAACAAAGGACATAAAACTACCAGCTTCAGGCAGTTGTCCCTTCGCGGGCTACGAAGCGACTAACCATTGGTTATTTTATGCTCAAGAAACTTACAATAGATAAGTTTAGGCGGTATGAAGCTGGAGTTCTCACGAGGAAGGATCGCTCGCCACTTTGCAAATTTAAAATGGTCAATTCGCTGACGAATTCTCTTAAAACATCCGAACTTATTTAGTCAACAATTTCTTATTATTATTAGAAAACAAAAAGTTTTTCATTGATACGTTAGAAATGAAGATAATAGTAAAAAATTCTCGTCAAAAAATCAACATACATTTAGGTATGTATAATAGATTACATAGTCCAATTTAATCTGACAATTTTGACGTTTAATATAACACAGGGTTAGCAATCCTCCAATTTCGGCGGGTTAAATATTTATTTATTTAAATCACTGTTAGGTCATTACTCTTGGTAGTGCAAGAGAAAATAAATATTTACCTCAGAATTAGCATCAAACTTAGAGAGAAATTATTTATCTCTGGAATGCGCAAGTGACCTAAGTAGGTATATACTAAGTTACGAGACAGATTTTACAAATCCCTCTCTATGCAAATTAGACAAATTATTTGACGAGCATATTTCGTTGGTAGGTAATTCATAGAGCTATCAGTTCAAATTTATTCTCAACTCAATTTACCTTGTTGTCGAGTTGTCAAGTCAAGACCCCACGACGCGGTTTCTCATTATTATAATATTTAGATGACTTGAATGATGCTCCAGGAGATATTGTCCAATATGAGACAAGTTCTCAAGTAATATTATGTTTCAAAGTTATTAAACTTACGATATTGGCCTAATAAATCATTTTTCGTTCTTCATTCATTTTGTCACCGTCTGTATTTAAATCGTGTGTTTATCACAATATGGGATGAGATTTGAATTACCTAAGAATGACAGTTAGTGGACATTAAATTTTTATAGTGATTATTACGTTTACGTAAATTTAAGTAGTCGTTACAATAGGTAATGAATATTGCAATTTAACGTTGAATGAAAATACGTTTCTGTTTGAAGGTGATAACCTCAAAAACTTCTGGATTACATTAATATAGGTACCTAGTTACCTACAGAAAAGTTAAATACAGATATTTATAGAAAGAAAAAACATGAAGTTACAAAATGCTAGTAAGTCTATAAAGTTCCTTATACTGGATTTATTTTATTCTGTTAACATTATAAGATAGGTATACTTACTTACTTAGTGTAATTTTTTACTTAGGAATTGTTGAGAAACTGATCTCATATTCTTTGGACCGAAATTTTGTTATCTTGCAATATTACTCCATTAATCAATTTTACAAAGATGTTATGATGAAATGTATCCTGAAGAGAAAAATAGGGGCATGTCAAATGCAAAAATAATGTTACCTTTTAAGTATCTATAGAACGTAGTACCTACTCGTATTATTATAAATTATTTGTTTGTTATTTTTTCAGTTTTTCACGTTTCATTCGGTGAATGGATTGAAATGTTATAATGGAGATATTTACTTTGGGTGTTTGGAATAACATAGAGTTTTTATACATAAAATTATCTTATCAGATTACGATACAATTTAGCACATGGGTACATTATGAAGTGAACCAGTACTAGGATAATGTTTTGTTTGTAAATAAAAAATAATTTTTTTATTTGTAATACCTACGTTTCCACCGGGTTTGTTTTTCTTTGACTTAGAAAACAAGCTTTTGTTAAAGAGGTTTTTGAAACTCCCGTTATTTAAATCGTAAATGATTAATTATTAAATTCATTAAATGAAGCAGATTCCTAAATTGGCAATTATTAATAAATTATTAATTATTATTAACCTCAATTATTAATCGAATCGAATCGATTTGAATAACTGTGAATAACAGACGAAGTATAAATATACTTACTAGACTTGTTAAAATCATGATTTTATATGTTAAGGAAATAATTGCTCACGTCATTCCGACCTTGGTACATCCCTATTTAAAGTAGCAAAAAGTAGTATCATACTAAACGTCAAATAACTCTTCGAGATAAAAGAAATGGCTCAGATATTTCGCGTTTCAGGTCAGTAGCTGGGGCAACTATTATCTGGCGCTACTGGGGTGCTAATAGCAAACATTTCAGTAAATGCCTTCATACTTGTGATGAGATTTTTTTCACGGTTTAAAATATTGAAGCGCTCATATCCCGGCGGATTGCGTCGATCCTAAGCGATCGACAAAGTTAACCAACAGTGAGCGCGGTCGGTAGTCGGATGGGTGACCGCTAGTGGCAATAATTTATTGAGCGCTTCCGTGCTTCGGAGGGCACGTAAGCCGTCGGTCTCGGTTGTTATCGATAGATAGCAGTCGTTAAGCCATGTCGGAGACCTTAGGGCGGCTTGAAAACTTTCGACACTGGGTTGGCCACTAACCCCTCCACCAATCCACATTGGAGCAGCGTGGTGGCGTATGCTCTAGGCCTCCTCCGTAATGAGGAGAAACCCGTGCTCAGTAGTGAGCCATTAGTGGGTTGTAGCTTAGCATATCTAAATATGTAACAGCACATCATGCAGCAGTTTATGAAACATTTCTTTTCCGTGAATACATTTGCAATGTGGTATTACTGTTGTTAAACGAACATACTTAGATAATATTGAAAATATTTAAAAACAAAGAACACATAGACAGTATAGCAAAAACTATGTATTTTAACACCCAACAGAATTTCGAAGACGTCCTCTACTTATTACTTCGTCCCCTGCAGGGCACGTTAAGATGTATAGCCAAGCTCAAAACCACAATTCAAGATCACTCTGCAACACCTAAGATCAACAGCGATGAAACCGATGGACACTGCCATGTACTATCTCCAATCTCAGCTAACTGTACCTAGTTATCATCGTACCTTTGAGAGGTCCCTGTAGTTGGTGGGCAGACTGAGGTCCAGCTCCTCGCTCTCATAGTTGGTCAGCACCCACGGGAACACTGGGTATTGGTTCAGGTCGTTGTATGTGCGGCCTGTGGACAAACAATTCGATTTCGATTAGCAAGACATTATACCACTCAATAGACTACTTCTTACGCGAATATAGTGAACATATTTTGTCCAACTAGAAATTAACCCTAGTCCGTAAGAAAATCATAGTATTCGATCTACGAAAAGAGGGAATCTACATATCTCCCGCTCCAATATACCGTTCAGAGAGTGTCAATGTAGATATCATCAATATTTACTGACCGCATCAACGAATCTAAGGCCAGTCCCTCACATTCGCACGAATACGCGAACTCACGGGTGGAGGATGATCTTTGCAAATGATTGTACGCAGATATTAAAAAATAAATTATAAATTAAGGTTGTGACACATTCTTGGTTTTCCAAGCTGTCAAAGTTGTGACGGTGTGCTTCGTGGTGATACGATAATGATAATGATGGTGATGATAAATTGCATTACATAGCATACTTCAAAGCCATCATTAGCCTGGTAGTGTTGTTTTGTTGTGCACATTGTTTTGTTGAATCAAACGAGTAATTTTCCACGACGGTTATCGTGAGGACCGTCGAGCCACACGTCAGAGCAATCTGTGCTGACGTGACGAAACACCAGCTGATAGGTGCTGCATGGCATCCCTCTGACAGTTCAGTTCCGGCTGTCACACACACCACCGATAGGGTTGTACATGGCTTTACATTAAATGTAAATTTTGTGTTGGGAGTAAAATGTATTTCTTTATGGGAAAGTGGCTTGTTTATAAAAGATTTGTTAACTTTCAAGTAGAAAAGGTAGATAGATGAATGAGATATTACCTACCTCTAGAAATCGAAAATAATTATGTGACTCAAAATATGGAATCACTTAGTTCCTATAAAATAAAAATTACCACAAACAGGTGTCGACTGTCGATAGTTCGACTAACTGTAGAGCGTACATATGACGAGATTGTTGAAGTGGAGCGTATCACCGTGAACGCCCATCACAGTTAAAACGTTTAAAATAATTAATTTAAATAAGCATATAAGCGCTCATAGCCCGGCGGCTTGCGTCGATCCTAAGCGATCGACAAAGTTAAGCAACAGCGGGCGCGGTCGG
>DWJQ01001305.1:0-11321 GCA_018248915.1 Hesperia meskei straton
GAATGTATGAAAGATTTGCCGGAACTGTGACAGAACGGTGACTTCACTGATATGTGGGAATCGTCCGTTACTCCTTTGAGTTTATAAAAGTAATGAAATAAAGTGAACTCTATTTCAATACCTACATAAACTTAGCCGAACCTTTGACATTGATCACCATTTGTTGTTATGTGATGGGCATTTACGTAACTGTTCATCGGACGCTTCATTCGTGTTATCTGCGGCCGATTATCCCGAGGATTATCGCATTGGTGCGTCACAGTGACGACACCTTGACGATAAGTGAAGAGGGTAACTACACCACCTCGGTACAAAGGGTCAAGTTAGAGTTGGCGATCTGAGATCAATTAATCGATTTTAAGAATCTTTTGAATCCATATCAATCCTATTATCGAGGTTCGAAAACATCGAATAGTAGACAGTAGCGCCTAGAAAAGGTCATCAACGCCAGCAAGCCAGCGGGGCGGCGAAAAATTGAAATATCGAAGCGGAAAAAATCGAAAATCGACTTTTAGTAGATCGATTCTATAAAATATCTAGCCCTAATTTTTTGTGAATCGATTTGTCTCATTTCGATTCAAATCGATCTAAGAATCGACATTTTCGGACAGAATCCCCACATGTCGTGGAAAGACTTATGTAGATTTACGTTTGAAGCGTTTCTCAGTTCCGCCGCGATGATGGTTATAGGTTAGATGTTTAAGATGATAGAATAGGAATGCTCTGTATTCCTTCTTTCATTCTTCAACATTTGTGTTGTGTTCACTCTTGACTCAGGAAATTGTACTGTAGGGGTATGAGGGTATATAGTTTTTTCCATCGTCCATAACCGCTTGCCGTCGTGTGTCTAGTCTGATCTGATCGTTGTTCAGGTGTTCATATAAAAAAGAATGAGTTAGAAATTAAAGGCATCTTTTCAATAATTATTTAAGTTAATCACAAGATATTCAAATAAATCTATTTTTGATATTCTTTTATCTTTGATGTTTCTTAATATTAATCTAATAACGGTCGATTCCTATTCCTTCAGTTGAATCTTTTGTAACTAATCCTGATATTTTGTACCTCCACCCATCTATCTGAGTGAAGTTGTGAAGGCCGCTATCAACATCTATCCATTTGAAAAAAACTACCAATATCTAAATGATAAAAATGATGAAACTGGCCAATTGATTACCATTTCTCTAAGTGCGTCATACAATGTATGTATGATTTGCTTTTAAATTGACTTTTGGTCCAAAGCTCCAACGTTGCGCGCAATGCTAACATGTCAATGACCATTTTACCTTTGGGAGTTGGTACAAGATGATGTCATCGATGCAAACGGGCCTGATTCATCGGGGGTCTCAGCCTGCCTGTCTGTGTGTATCCATTCTGTTTATGGTCTACAAATACAATAATTAAAATTTTGGATTTCTTTGCATTTCGTACAGTAAAGGTTTTATAGTTTTGTTTATTTCTCGGTTTTTGTCTTTGTAATTGCTATAATGCTGAAATTTGGCCGCGGGTGGTTTGTGACAATCACAAAACGAAGGACAAAGTAAAGAGCAGATTGAATAAATACTTTGTAGATATAACTATACACCATTTTAAATATATACTGACAATGTCGCTTCTAAGACTTCATTTACTGGTCGCAATGAGATTCATTTCACGCATACGAATGCGAGTCACGATCGGTTATGAAATCTGCAAGTGTGCAAAACGCAAACGCATTTCCAAGTCGAATTGTGTTTAACACCTGCCCTTGGAGATACATTTGACATTTTATTATCTTTATTTTATTTAGCAGTCGGGCATGTTATTCCTTCAAGAGGCTCCTTCAATAATTCTTATCCGGTAATCCCATCGTAATTTGTGGAAGTCGACAGCATACTACATGAGGGTCTTTCTGGGCGGATTAATGAACTTACAAGGCAGGTGGCCTTCCCCTTTCCTTGATTATTTAACTACTGTGATCTAACGATAAAAACTATAATCATCGGTTTTATGTGGTCTCAAAAACTTTATCGTTCCTGAAATCAAAGAAACGCCCGATAATTCGGATGCTTTGCTACTGACGGGATCACAATCGTCTATTGGTCTTACGAATATATAGGCAAGTACATCTGGTACATTCATACAAGTCTCAAAAATGAACGCTTACTTTTCATGCTAGGTCCCCTAGCTAGCCTGACAAGAAATCTTCCTTTACTTACCATCTATTAAAATTTTCTTCTCACATATGCTCAAAATGGCAATATAGCGAGATAAAAAACATTGCGATTCTTATATAAGCAGACTTATTTGGCGTATTTCTGTCCAAAGCTGCTCGATCCCGTATTTATTTCCCAAACGTATTCCGCGAACGTTTTACGAGCAAAGTCAATTTGGACGGGATTGTTACTCTATTCACGAAACTATTGCATGTGTACAGAGACGGAAATGGCTTGAAACGTCAAGCGATATTTTAGTGCCACGAGTTTGTTCATCTTGTTCAGTTCCTAATGTTCAATTTCAATACCCATGGAGCGCGGTCGTTGACTGAGCTTTCGGTTTTTGTCCGTGCGTTCAACGATTGTGTGTTTTGTTTGTATGTTTGGTTAGTTCGAGGAAGTGTTAAATGTGTTTTTGATGTACGTTACATGTATGTACTATTCTCTTATTTAGATTCTTTCAGGTTCCACATTGTCAATTTTATGTTTCACTTTTTGAAATGAATCGCGAAATTTGCTGTTACTACGTTATTAAACTCATTAACAGTAATTATTAAGGAAGAGGTTTATTCGTTTAAACTTTACAAATGTATGGTATGCGAAAAAATCTTTAAAACCTAGATACATAATAATTAACCTCAATTACATTGTTATACTGGTTAACAAATGAAGCGCTTCCTTGTTTTCAGTTAATTTGAGGGCCAGGAAATCTCAGTGTCGAGTGAATTACGAGTCAATTGCTGATCTCGACGGACTAAGATATGATGTCCGGTAATGCTGTATCGCAGACTATTACCATAATATTGTTTTTATTTTAAGGGTGATTATCTGTTTGATTGGGAATTCCTGTCTCGCCGATGACACCATAAGATTTCTCATTGCCTTCTGTTTTTCGCCTCTATCCTATCCTATGATCTGTACTGGATTTGCAAATATGTACATATTTAGGCGTCAGTACCATTCCTTATAATTGTCCTAAATTGTAATATTCTGTTTGTGAGTCTTGAAAATAATGTTTTTTGCTTTGAGAACCTTTTTACTAATTTAAAAGGTCTGGAACATTTACTTAAGATATTCAGAGCAGTGCTTTATCTTAGATTCAAGGCTTTCAAATAAATGAAGTTTAAGTTCAGCGTCTTTTGATCTTCTTCGCTTGTAGATCCTTCCGCCATAAAACCCAAATAATGAATAGCCCGACCTTACAAAACTTATCTTTTGTATGCATTTATTCATTTCGACCAAATAATGAATTGCCCGAAATCATTGTATACAAAGTTATAACACGAAACCAACAGTTTTGCGTCCATGTCGGTCATTTTAACTAAAATATTAATTTATGAAGATATCGTTGAAGCAATGAGTTTTAATTTTTAATAAATATTATAATAACAAGTATTCAGCTATTTCTTTATTACTACTTAGACAATAGTTAGAATCAATCAAGATTATAATAAAATAAATAGAACTAAAGTGTTAATGTACCTACTCAAGGTTCAATAGTTGAACGACACGCTTGGTTTCTTACCACATCAATTATTTACCCTTCGATTTACAAATGTAACCCCAATCAAGGCCTTTACTACAACCATGGTGAATCTTCGATAAACAGTAAAAATCGGCCAAGTGCGAGTTGGACTCGCGCACGAAGGGTTCCGTACCATTATGTATAAAAACGCAAAAAAAATCTGGTGTGTTGTATGAAACCCTCACTTTAAATATTTACTTTAGTTTTTGTAGCCACAAGTAATGCCATCTCTTGGACCGCAAGGTAACTAAATTATTGCTTAGGCGTCGAAGCCATATTTCGGCTTAAATATTTATTTTATTCAGTGTTTTAGTATTTGTTGTTGTAGCGGCAACAGAAATACATCATCTGTGAAAATTTCAACTGTGTAACTATTACGGTTCATGAGATACAGCCTGGTGACGGACGGACGGACGGACGGACAGCGAAGTCTCAGTAATAGGGTCCCGTTTTACCCTTTGGGTACGGAACCCTAAAAATCGCTACCCTAGCACTAAACACATTGTTAGTCTCACACGAGACCAAAGTACGGGCGCGCTAGGAGTGTCGCCGTAAATTGTCAATAAGGCGGAGATGTCTTCAATCAATCGTTTATTGGCTTTCCTCCGAGACGTGTTGCTATGTTCGCAACTTCTATTATGTTATTTATGAGGTCATAGTTTTACGATTTCGCGAGAAAATATCAATTGTGTTTATTCTTTATTTGGTGTAGGTATATGTATTATTTTGGAACCTTTTTTACAATTAACTTTTCAATAGCTTTTTTTTTCTCATGAATCTTTTATTTTCCTCATGTGTTCTTCTCTTTTCGAGGACTTCTTCATTTTCATTGTTGGAATGAATTGGCTGTTACATTATCATTGTTCAGTTTCATTGTTATTAACGGATAGGTGTGTTCTACCACACCATCTACATCCCCGTGGATTCTGTCATATGTTTTTGTAAGCTCTTAGTCAATCTAAAGTTTTCCATGATTATCCTCAAAACCTTAAATTTACGATATTTTATTTCATTTCAAAAGATCATATTCAGTAACCATTCCAGTTAAGTAATAAACGCGCCGTTAAACTGTCAACATTATTGTAATATGTCCTGAAGGGGAATATCATTTTCACGAAACGGGTTGTAAATGAAATCTCAAAATTGTTCGTATATGTCGTGTAATTGTAACCAGTTGGCAGGTTGGCACAGCGGGCGGCGTATCGCCGGCAGGCCCGGCCGTGCCAATGTCAGGCGAGGCGTTCCCGGCGATTACGCAACTGTTGTGAACAGTATTGTAATATTTGAAAACATGTTTAGATATTTTTATGTTATCAATGAAGGAAGTTGGCGCTGAGCCCACAATACAATTAAATTAACCGTAATGGATGCTTACGGCGTGGGTGTTGCAAATTATGTTGATTTAATGAAAAATGTTGTTGTTCAAAGGGTTCTTAATCTTAAGTAATAATGACAATATTCATTATATTTTTCTGGTGAGTACATTATCTCACAAGTGGCAACAAATCTAGTCCATTATGATAAAAGATGAAAGTATCAAATAACACTTAACATTCCAAATGCAAAAGATTCTTATAATTTTGAATTGTTTTACCGATATTTCGACCGAGTTACATGGATCATGGTCAAGGCGAGATCGTGATAGCAAGCCAGATGGTGAATTAAGGTTTTAAATCGTAAGGGATATCGGTTCTTTTTTAAATTTTTACATAATAGAAATTGGTCTTCGTATTATAAAGACTGTACTTTTTCAGCCTAAATAGGAATCTGTTGTGACGGTGGTGCATTAGGCAAAATAGAGAATATTTTTATTTATCGAGAGTTTTCCTTCTTAACCATCGCAGAAAGCGGATTAAGGACTTAATTAAATCAAATTCCCTTTGTAGTCAACGCTGCATAATTCAATTTATTATCCTGTGATCTTGTGAAACATCGATGAAAATACAATTAGTATGTTATAAATATGTATGTTGGTACGTTGATTCTAGTTCAAGTGAAAGTATGTTTTAGGTTATGTTGAAATGTATCAAGTTATTTACGTAACTAATAAATAACTTTATCAAAGCGCTACCTATCTCATATTGGAAGTGTTTCGTAACTTTAATCCTAGCAACATAAACGATCGTGTGCAAAGTTCAGACTTTTCTCATTATCCTCGATCTTCTACTTAAAGTTTAATCCTGGAATTGAAAGTTTGTTCGTCGTATAGTTAATCAGGTAGTAGATAGATAGGCTTCGGTAAATTAATTAAAGTTTAGATACTCGCTTTACTCTTTGAAGTAATATTCATTGAGAAAACTAATTTAGTTAGTAGATGTTCATAATATATATACATGTTGTTTGATATTTATCATAAGATCTTGGGGATGCATTAGTTTATCTATTTTTGTCTGGTTTATAAACGCTCTTCTATTAGATTACCTGTCCATTGGTTCTCTAGTACCTACTATATCATTTACAGATGAACAAAAAGGTGTAGAAATTATTTGACCAAGCATTCGATACTTCATTGCGCGCTGTTCTGCAGTATCATTATCGTTTAAAACCTATAATTTCGTAACCAATCCAATATGAATATGGTATTTATGAACTTTATTGCACTTAGTACCCTCCACCCACTGGTAGTTAACTAACCATCGTAACTAGATGGTTTTCAATTTAACGTGATGTACAATGAATACGTCCCGCCTGGCGTTTAATCATATTAAACGTGCTCTTGAATCATAAAAGCTTTGCCAGCCTTTGTATCAAAGTACCTAAGCTAACATAATCTTGTTGAGAGTAATGATATCAAACATTTTATGTTGTACATTTTACGTGGGTATGAGAATTTTTACATTTTTGAGCCTATTAGATTTGCATATATTTTACATTTTTAATTATTTTGTGCCCGAAAAAATTTTTCGTATTCGTATAAGTAATTCAATGACTTAGTAATGAAATGTTGTAATATATGCATCTACATATATAATATTGTGTTCGATTTATGATGGTCGTGTGGCGTGAATTTAAAACACAGGAATACTTCTACAACGAAATAGAATATGAATAAATACCAATAACCCTTTTGCAAATTGAAAATTTAAACCATCATCCCGAGGGAATAGACGCAATTACAACGTGCACCGAGAGCTCTCCCAATAACTGGTGACAACTCAATCGACGCGAACAAAATTTAGGATTGAAATTCTGGCGCAGAAAACATTTTCGGATTACGTCATAGCAAAGGTTTTCTATTTTATTGTAATTTGGAATTATGGTCATATAGTTATAATAACAGAAAATATTGAAGCCAAATAAAATTATGATGTCTCGTTGAATTTTCTCAGTTTTTCTTAAAAGACTTAAAACATAACGTGACACTGTAAATAGGAGTAAGATCTTTAATATCCGCAAAATTTCAGGATTTTTTTATAACAAAGATCTTTTTATAACGACGAAAATTCATGATATTTTGATAATCTTTCGTCGTGACTATATCATTTCTTATGTTCATATTTAACGAGTTAAATGTTATAAAAATGGATAAACGATGTGTGTAAGTACTACGAATGCTAATGTTCAGTCTGCATTCAACGAGGACGTTGCATAAAATAACAGCATAGTTAAACCAGCTAAATCTAACGATCCGGGGAACGTTACGAGTACGAGTGTTACAGCGGACATTTGAATAACAAATATTGATAGTGTCCGCATAGAGGTCCTTTGTACAATGCGGCAAATGTAGCTTTGTATAAATTTTGCGGTGAAGATATAGTAAAACTAAAATGAATGCTTTTCATACTATGGTTATTGATAAAATAAAACAAAAAGTTTAGAATCAACTAAATATTATTTTAGACGAAAATGATTTAGAGAGCAATCTATTGTTCAAATAACCCCACAAATACAATAAACAGCGTGCCTACATCGCACTGTAAGTGTGATAAAGCTTTTAAGTCGAATATGCGCAAGCTAATGTCATTAGGCACCAAACCGCACAGCGGGAAATACTCAGCTAACCGGCAAGCTCCCCTAGGGGGCGCTTAATGGAAAACTGTTACCACCGCACCGGAGGCTGCTTAGTGGAAATATATTACGTAATAACTACTGGAAAAAAAGAGTTAATCTGAGGAATAAGGGTTTTAAAAATTACGATTGAGAAATTGGGTCTTCGAAACAGTGATATCGTCAAAGAATGATGAACATAACTTTCTAGACAAATGATCTATGTGGATTAATGATTTTCAATTTCAACTTAATTATATACATCTTGATTAAAATTTTACTGTACAAGAAACTAATGAATAACATAATTTAAGATGCTAGTAAGAATGCGGCATGCATAATATGTGGAAGTATTTGCATTAAAAATATGGGTATTTATAAAAATATATTATACATCGAATACTTACAGTAAAAGTTATTAGACATAAATCGGTGATTGACATTAGCGATTTTATGGTGATATTGATATTGAACAGAAGTTGTTCAATGCAGCGGAGCGGAAATCATAGTCAAATGAATAACGATTATTTTACGAGCAACGGTAGTTTGGTGTAAATGTTCCAAAATATTATTTTCCCTGGGTCACTGCCAACAGTACCTGTGTGTTTCTTTCATTATGTATCGTGGTTTATGTTGCTTTATGATTCGGACTCGTTTCGAACATTTGAATGATGTTTTGCCTTTCAGACGGAGTTATATTTTTATGATTGTTTTGTTGCTCGGAAGCCGGAGCGCGTTTATTTCTATTGACTCTGTTATCTTCATGTTAAATCTTTGTAACGTCTAATCTTTTAAAATTATTAGTTTTATTTGAAGCTACTTAAAATTGAATGCGGTTGTTAACCTTACTTTTATGTTTTTACAGAGGAGGAGTGCTACCACTGCATGGCGAGTCTCGTGGCCTCCAAGGAAAAGATGTTCATCACACAAACGAAGCTGCTCAACGAGGTTACGTGGAAGACAGTCATGCAAATCGCAAAGAAGCATGCCGTAAGTAACTTTCTTAGTTAAATGATTGAAATTGAACATCCATAATTCATCCACTTCATAATTTATGAGTTTATTTTTAATTCCGTCTATTTTACTTCGAGAATGCGATTTTGGCGAGTTGTCCGGAGCTCCTATTTCTGCTACAATGGATGTCTCATGAGTCATGACACAACTTTCGTTATGTTTTCTATTAAGGCTACATTTCACGACAGGCGTATGGTTGAGGCAATATCATTAATTAGTCTATTGATGCATAAAGTCAATTACTATGTAAATTGAGGCACGCGCCGCTCTAATGCCTCGTATGTCAGTATGTATGTATTTGTAGGACATCAATCAATATTTAATTATTTTTTTACAATTTCTGCTTCGTCTCTTTGAATTGACAGCTAGGGAATATTTAAAGAGGTCCCTTCAAATTATAGTAGCTGTCATGGGCTTTAACCGTTGGTTACTCTGAGGTCCACATAAATAGTGGTAATAATAATTGAATTTGTAAAAAGTTGTGCGATTTGTCACGTGTTCGGCTCGTAAAAGTTTATTTTGTGGGGAAAGTAAACCATCGTCCTCACTTTGATGTTATCGTTCAAATCATGGATTTTTCTGGTATGTATAAGGGTAATTCACACATTAAGAAAAGCATTATACATTTGATACAATTAAAATTTGTTATTTATTAGCTCTACAATATTTTGGGAAAATGTAAGGGCAGTTACATCACATGAAATAATCAAAATCTAGTACACCAAGGATCATAAAATCTAACACAGATCTTTCAGTTTTACCACAAAGGATATCATCATCCCTGTCGCTTCATAATGTAATAACGTAAAATCCTCCTAAACATTTGTTTATATTCAGCACATTTATAAATGAATAATGGTGGGTATTAAATAAGATTGTATTGAAGGTTAAGATTTATTAGTTATGTACTGTTTCCCAAGGATTCTTCAGTAACGTGTACAGTCTGTACAGGGCCTTACAGGAGTAAATCGCGTGACACCGCCCCCCATAAAGTGGCATTATCAAGCGCGAGTTAATAACGTGGGACACACGCAATACCACTTTTGTGAAGTTATGTTTACAGCTTTTATCGATTTGTGTGAGCTTTGTAAGCTCATTATTTACATTTAGTTGGGCGGCTCGAAGGACCAATTTTACAATTGTACATAGCTTGGTAATCAATTTGACTTTACTTACAAACATCATTATATTGAAGTCTTTTTTTATCCAAAATTTAAGTTTTTCTCCTGCTTGCATCAACTTACATTCTATTTAGATATACCAGTTATACGAGTAACGATGTCGGAGTAATGTAATTCAATGATAGGAAAACACGCACGCATAGTGCAATTTAATTTGCTCCAAATTGGCCTCGACGTTAAGAATATACTTGATACTAGGCTAGTGTCGTTCTGACTGTCACATGATAGCACTATCAATAACTGGACATTCTCGTAGGTATTAATTATGTTGGTCTTTATTAGCACCGCACCTCGCGTTGTTAGTTCTGGTGATGTCATGCCGCTCTAGACTAGACCACGGTTGTTTACTTACCAATCTATTGATGTACCTTTGTATGTTGATGTCTGCTGATTGTACTGAATAGCTGAATATATTTCACTTATCTCGGTTTCCAATCAGATACTTGATGGTCCCAAATACTTTTGTACCAATAGGTGGTGTTAAAGTAATAATAAAATAATAAGTAAAAGATGTTTTTAATACATTGAAAATGTATTGAAAAACATATTTCAAAACATGCAATATTTTTTGCAATTTGCAAGGGGTTCATATAGCATCATGCTTTAATTATTCCTTTAAGAAAGTCGGTAACTTCGGTCTCGTACATTATGATTCGTTATCGGGAGTAAGTTATAGAAATTGGCTGTTATTACAGTTTCCGTACAGTGAAATCGATTGTTTGCAGAAGTCGGCCGCACAGCACCTCTTGCGACTATCCGGCGCCATTGGCCCAGAGCGCATTTATGCCGACTGGCAGTGGTGGATCCTGGCCGCGCTGCCCTTCCCCCATCTTGTGCGCGTGCTCGACTGCTTCTTCCACGAGGGCATCAAGGTGAGGCTTTTGATGTTCCACTCTTCAAGCAAACGATTCCTTGTAATATTCAATCGTTTTGAATTTGAAAGTGGTATATCTAAGATAATCTTTTTCATAATGATCATGTTTAGATGTGTCTATAAGCTTATATTTATAAATGCGTATAATTGTTATGTTCATTTCGAGGATTAGTTCGAGAAACTTTTCGTCGGAATATTTTTTCCGCTTTGTCAATCGTCATCATTCACGTTACTGTTTGTTCTGTCATTATTATTTTCTTCTTCGCTTCCAAATTTTGTTTCACGTGCCTTTGTTTCATCCATACCGCCGCTTACATAAGTACACGCGTAGGACGTGATTGTTCGGTGACGTGAATGGTTGATTAACTCTCTATCCTCAGGTGTTCTACAGGGTAGCGTTGGCGGTGCTGATCCTGTTCCACAAGCACTCGACCAATCAGAACTCTGAGTGGTACGCTGAGGCGACCAAGAACGGTGTTGACCATGCAATTGACAAATTCTGCAGGAACATGCCAGCCTCACCGACTAAGCTCCTACGGACTGCT
>DWJQ01001306.1:0-11320 GCA_018248915.1 Hesperia meskei straton
AGGCAGTTCTCACACAACGCTATTTGCAAGCGACTAGGATCTTGTCAATGTATGAAAGCGACGCGTCTACGATGCGTATCCTGTCAGTGAACAGTGTCAGATATAGTAAACCCAACTTAAGATTGAAACGAAAGGATGCGCTGTCGGACGCATTGAACCAATCATTGCACACTAGTAACTAACAGATGAATGACCACAACGTAATTATGAATGACTGTTTAACATAGCGGCGTTAGTTCCAATTTTTGCCATTTCAGATATAAGTTGGGCGCACTATACCTACAGCGAATTTTGGATTGCGTTGCAGTCACGTAGCTCATAAATAGAAATAGCGTAGTGTAAGAAGTGCCGTAGTAACTCCGCGGGTTAAGAACGACGCTAATTGGGCGTAGTTGCTGTCACAAATGGCATCTCTACATCAACTTTCGTATAGGCAAAAAATATTTAAGCTGCATGGTACATTTTTCCTTTTCGTATTCTATATATGTATTTCAACAGATATCGACGATATCAACCAAAAATTAAGTTATTTATAGAGTTAAAAAGAACCATGTGTTATGGTAATTTATATAATGGATGGTTCTTGTTTGCATAATTATGTCCAATTGTGGCATCTTACAGAACAGACCTACTCCACTGTGCCAAGAACAGGCAGCTTTACATATCAACTTACAATGTGACCCTCGCTGTAGAGAATCTAGACCATCGACTTACAATGAGTCACGGGGCGATATTGTTTATACATATTATATTAGGTTCTAACTTCCCGGCTTAGGCACTTCTCACACATCGCTATTTATGAGCTACGCGACTGCAACGCGTCTACGATGCGACTCGTGTAAGTGAAAAGTGATACATACGAATTTTGGATTGCGTTGCAGTCGCGTAGCTCATAAATAGCGTTGTGTGAGTGCCTTAGCCCACGTGGATTTCCTTTAAACTTCAGCCACATAACTTATTTTTTTGTAAGCAACTTAAATTGCAAAAAAAACACCAAATGTTTATCACTAAATCTAAAACCCCATTATAATATGTACAAACATACAGATAAAATGAAAATACATTGTTTTGGTTATGTCATTCATTCCAACCGCGACCTACTTACTCAGTGATTATGTGACCGACAGACAACGCACAGCTGAAACTATTGAATTCAAGAAGCTGAAGTTTTTGGAAAGAAATATTTATGTTAATAATATTGTTAATAATTTGTGTGATAAAAAGGATATAAACTGTACCAAAAACTTTACGCTGCCAAAGCCGCAGGGAAAAAGCTAAAATATGCTTATATAATAATTATATAATTCCTCCATACAATACGCTGCTCCTCAGTGACACTCGCGGTAATCCAAATCCCGTGGGAATAAAGAAAACAACCCACGTGGTGCCTTGACGCATAAGCCATATTAGGTACTGTAAATTTTTATAAAATCATCATCAACGGTTATTTATTTAATATATTTTTGTTGTATGTGTAAATATGGCAACATTAATTATATTAATAAAATATCTTAGGTCTGGCAACATTGTAGATTGATGTGTAATGGCTGCTCTGAATAAAGATGGTTCAACTGGTGCTCGTGTCTACTTATTTAATATTTAATACCAAGAATACCACATGGCGCTGCGAATGGAAGATTCTTCGGGCATATCGGGCTTAAAACCCCCTGCAACATTAAAAACGTTGAATGCGGAAGAATACAAGAAATTCTTACAACGTTTCGACTTGTATCGTGTGGCGTCGGGAGTCGACAAGAAATCCGAAGAAGTACAGGTAGCATTATTACTACACTGTTTGGGTGAAGAATGCATCGAAATATTCAACACGTTTGACCTCAAAGAAGAGGAGAAGAAAAGTTACACGACAGTATTACAAAAATTCGACAATTACTTCGTGCCGCTCAAAAATGAAAGCGTGAGTGCCCACGTGTTTTTTATGAGGAACCAACAAGAGGGTGAGTCCTTGGATTCTTATATCACTGAGTTGAAAAAATTAAGTAAGGAATGCAATTTTGGCGACTTAACAGACAGAATGGTACGAGATAAAATAATCACAGGAATAATTGACACGAGATTAAAAGATAGGTTATTGAGGGAAATAGATTTGACCCTTACGAAGGCCATACAAATATGCAAAGCTGCGGAGCTGGCAGGAGATAGAATAAAGCAGTTGAATACAAAGGAAAGTGATATAAACAGTATTAAAAAGGAGCAGAAAAGAAATCAAGAGTTTAAAAGTAATAGGTATCAAGATAATAAGAAAAAAGAGGTGACAGCCAAGTCAGACAGAAGAAACCCAGTCAAGAATGTGATGTGTTCGAGGTGTGGATACAGCCATGGAATAAAATGCCCTGCGTTTGGTAAGACGTGTAAAAAATGTCATAAGTTTAATCATTTCGCTCGGATGTGTAAAAGTTATAATGTTAAAGTTGTTAAAACCGAACAAGTTGAAGCTAATAATACTGAGTTATATATGGATACTATTATTAATAATATAAATTCTGATAATTGCTGGATGCAAGATGTAAAATTCATTGAGAGTAATAAAATTATTAAATTCAAGTTAGATACAGGAGCACAGTGTAATGTTATATCTCGAAAATATTGTAAAATGTTGAATATACATAGTTTTGAAAAAAGTAACTTGAGATTGTCAGACTATAGTGGTAATAAAATTAATACAGTCGGACAGGTCTATTTAGATATTGAAATTAATAAGTTGCAAAAAAGGATTAATTTTCAAGTATGTCAAGAAGATTTTTTTCCTATACTTGGATTGTCTACGTTAATAGATTTTGACTTGGTTGTGAGAAATTCGGGTAATGTTTATAGTATCAATACAGATAAATTGTCAAAATTATTGCTTAAATATGATGATGTATTTAATGGCATAGGTGAAATTAAAAATTATGAGTATAATATTTGCTTAAAAAATGATTATGTAGGTAAAATTGAGCCATGCAGACATGTTCCTTTTAAGTTGTTACCTAGATTAAAAAGTGAGTTAGAAAACTTAGAAAAATTAAATATAATTTCTAAGGCAGAGGGTCCAACTGAATTTGTAAGTTCGTTGGTTATGACAATAAAACCAGATGGGTCTCTTAGGATTTGCCTAGATCCACAACACTTAAACTCACAAATAAAAAGAGAACATTTAATGATACCTACACTTACAGAAATCACTGCTTCATTAAAAAATAGTAAGTTTTTTAGCACATTAGATGCAAATAAAGGGTTCTACATGATTAAATTGAGTAAGGAATGTAGGGAACTTACCACATTCAACACACCATATGGTAGGTATTTCTTTAACAGGTTACCATTTGGATTGTCATCCAGTCCAGAGGTGTTCCACAGAATATTCTCGAACATATTCAAAGATATTAAAGGTGTTGAAATATATATAGATGATGTGTTGTGTCATGCGGAAACAGAAACTGAGCATGATAGAATTTTAGAGGAAGTATTTAAAAGAGCGAAAGAATGTGGAATAAAATTTAATAAAAAGAAATGTCAGTTTAAGAAAAGAGAGGTTAGGTACTTAGGACATATTTTGACAGAAGAAGGTGTGAAAGTAGATAGTGACAGAATAAAAGCCATTAATGAAATGAAAGAGCCGAATGATCAAAAGACTTTACTGAGATTTTTAGGAATGATTAATTATGTTTCTAAGTTCATACCTAACGTGGCAGAGGTAACTGCCCCGTTAAGAAAATTAATTAAAAAAGATATTCCGTTTGTGTGGACGAATGAACAGCAGAAAGCTTATGAGGAATTAAAAAACTTGTTATGTAAACCTCCAGTACTTGCATATTTTGAAATTAATAAAGATATTGTACTTAGCGTAGATGCTTCTAAAGAAGGATTAGGTGCAGTTATTCTACAAGAAAATAAACCAGTAGCATATAGTTCAAGAAGCATGACAGAGACAGAAAAGAATTATAGTCAAATAGAGAAGGAAAGTATTGCAATATTACATGGATGTACAAAGTTTCATCAATATCTTTACGGTCAGAATTTTACTGTTGAGACAGACCATAAACCGTTAGTGTCTATATTTTCAAAACCCCTTAATAAATGTCCAGCAAGACTGCAAAAAATTAAAATGGCTTTACAGCCATATACTTTTAAATTAAAATATAAACCAGGGAAAGAGTTGTTATTGGCAGATCATTTAAGTAGGTCATATTTAGAAGAGCAAACAAAGTCTTATGAATTAGAAATAGAAACACATGTTGGAATGATAATGAATAGTTTTCAAATTAGTGACAAAAATTTAAATAGTATGAAAGAAGAAACAAGTAAAGATGAGGAGTTAATGTGTGTCATAGAGTACATTAGAGATGGATGGCCTGAAAATAAGAGTGAAGTCAATAGTAAAGCTAAAATTTATTACAGTTATAGGGATGAGTTGAATGAATGTAATGGGTTAGTATTTAAAGGAGAGAGAATGGTAATACCTAAAAGTAAAAGAAAGGAAATATTAGGGAAAATTCACTACGCACATATGGGAATAGAGAAATGTAAAATTATGGCTAGAAAGTCTGTATTTTGGCCAACAATGACAAAAGAAATTGAAGATTTAGTTCAAAATTGTGATACATGTAAAAGTTTTCAAAATAATAATAGGAATGAACCTATGATTTCAAAAGAAATAGCAGATAAACCATGGCAAGTGTTAGCAACGGATATATTTTTCCTTTATTCAAAACCATATATAATTGTAGTTGATTCATTCAGTAAGTTCATAGAAATACAAGAATTAAATAATTTATCAGCAAACAGTACCATAGAGAGTATTAAAAGTATTTTGTCAAGACATGGTATACCAGAAATAATTTACTCAGATGCAGGTTCACAGTATACAAGCTTAGAATTTAAAAAATTTGCTAAAACTTGGAATTTTCAACATAAAATAATTAGTCCAAAACATCATCAAGGTAATGGTCTCGCAGAGAGATACATACAAACAATAAAAAGAATGCTAAAAAAATTGATTTATGATAAAAAAGATATATATTTAGGACTTTTGATATACAGAAATACACCTATCAATAATGAAGGAAAAACTCCAACAGAAATATTATTTAATAGGCAGGTAAAGAGTATATTACCCTGTGGAAAGGAAAGAAAGGAGATGAATGATAAGGATGATTTTAAAGAGAAATTATTAAAAAGGCAAATAGAACAAAAGGAATATTATGATAGAGGTACTAGGAATTTACCGGAGTTGAAAGATGGTGAGGAAATTAAGATAGTTGAAGAAGATGGAAGTAAACCTCATGAAAGTGGTCTAGTGTTAGGAAAGGCACAAGGACCAAGATCATATAAAATAAAGAATGAGAAGGGAGAAACTATAATAAGGAACCGAAAGATGATTATAAAAGGTGGGAAATATAAGGAGAGTAATTGGATGGATGATAGTCAGCAGGTTTATCAGGAGTTGTTAGAACCTAGACAGGAGAATCGACCTAGGGTGGTACCAACAAATAATAATAGCAGTAACACTCATACACCACATATTGTTACTAGGTCAGGAAGATCAATAAAACGACCCAATTATTTAAATGACTATGTTTAATAAAAAAAATAAAATTGTTTTCATGTCTGATGTTCAAAGGTAATAAGAATGTATTGCATGTTTGTTTGTTGATATGCCATAGAGCTGTTTTGTGTAGTAATATAAATAGCAATAGTTTGTTAGTGATAAATAAGTTTGAGTGAACATGAATGTTAAGAAATAAATAAATTTAAAATGTTGTTGTATAAGATCATAAGATTGCAGAATGTTGTATTAAAATAGTAATAATGAGTCAAGAAATAAAACAAAATAACTTGGTATTAAAATGTTAATATATTTGATAGTAATGTATAACTTAAATTGAAAAAAGGAAGGATGTTGTATGTGTAAATATGGCAACATTAATTATATTAATAAAATATCTTAGGTCTGGCAACATTGTAGATTGATGGGTGATGGCTGCTCTGAATAAAGATGGTTCAACTGGTGCTCGTGTCTACTTAGTTAATATCAAGAATACCACAACCATTGCGCCATCCGGGTCGTCAAATAATGTGTTTCAATTGATAACGATTCAAAAAATAGGTAAGTATATTAACTTGAATATTATACCTAGTTACAATTACATATTTTTATGGGGTATCATCATCGATCTGTACTATCGAATATTACATAATTGTTTTATTTGTAATATAGCAGCTGCCGTCATTTTATTCACCGGAGTCCGGGCCTTTTAGATGTGTTAGACTATGAGATGATTAAAATGAATAGTAACCAAGAAAATCCATAATTAAACGTTAGGTTACATGATATAACAGTCCTATAATTATTATTATTACGTTATTGTTTGATCCCGTATGTTCGTTGTGATCGTAATTACTGAGTAAGAGGGTTCCGGTTTTGAACCTTGGCCGCAGCTTTATGTATAATGTACTTAATATTTCAACGCAAAAAAAGGATTGGCTGTAAGCCACACATTTTAGTATTAGTAAAAAATTAATTTTTAATTGAAAATATATTATGTAAAACAATCTGCGTATTCTGGCCTAATTTTCGTCACTGTACCTACTACAATTTTGTACAGTGTTGTACTTAACCCTTCTTGTTTCTTGTAGGTATTCATTTCTGAAATCTTATAAGATTATCGGCTTTGGTGAAGATTTTTTTGCTTCGATTTGGAAAACTGAATGTTTCTACTTTCAACCCTTTTTATTAGGACGCCATCAAATAAAAGAGCAACAGGTCCGTAGGTATATTACCTACTTGTATCACATATAATACATCCAACGTACTTATACGAGTAGGTAAACAAAAACTATGACCTACTAAGATATGGAACTTTGAATGCCACATTTTTTTAAGCGAGTTGACATTTTAAGGACATGCAATCGTAACTAAGTAATGATCATTTTAGCTACCTACTTAGGTACTATGTTGGTAAGTAGGTATCTATACAAAGGCAATAAATAAAATCATTATAATACGAAACGGTAGCTATGTAAAGCCGGTTATAATTCCCACTTATGGTAAATAAACAATAAGAGAAACTAACCTTCATAAGCGCAAAGCGTTGATCATCGTCAATTCCCACTACGTTTGATACAGGTGCCATGATTAATTAACACAGAAAAATCGAAGCGAGTTTTATCAAAACACAGTCGTCACAATGAAATTTTAATCGTAACTGATTTAGTACGATATAGGCCGCTCGGTTACTCACGCTCAGCGACGCTCAAAGTTACGAATGGACTAGTAGTGGGAGCGCTAAGCGGCGACTTCGCTGGTGAGTCAGCGACTTCGGTTCGGTCGAGTTCTGCTGTGGTAGGGTATACAGACTACAGAGCGCACGCGCGACCAACAGGCGAAAGCAAACAAGTGCGCGCGCAAATAATATAGCGCAAATAAAATGCGCCGACTAGTTACAACTTATAGATAATGGCTTTACTTTGCATAGTACTTATGCGTCTTATGCTCTAAATCTAAATATATTCATTAATCTACGTTTTGACATCCTTTCTCTTTTTGATTGCCTGCAGCGTAATTTCTTATAAAGTAAAGCAATAGGTATTGCATTAGCATTTCTATAAATACACGCATAGTGTCTACCCCAATAAAATTCGAGTTCCTAGAACACTAAGTACATTATATTATAGATATAGAATTAATTACGAAACTTTAACAGGTTCATTTTTTATGATGAAAGCACACATATGCTGCTACTGGTTTTTAGTTGCCTGCCAGTAAATGGTCTCAGCCATTCAGGAAGATGTGCATGAATAGTGTTACAGATAAATAGGCCCAGAGCACGTACATTAGTACCATAATTAAAAAAAAACTTCGAACACTTGGGGTTGATACCCAGGATGTTGGAGATGGACCCAACTACATGGACTATGGGTTGAAGTTGCAGCTAATAATAAATAATTAAGTTAAATGAACACTATTTTTATTTATTTTACATTGACTATGTTTATTAATTTTATGATTATTATTAAAATATGATTTTGAAAATAAAAAACTTAGCTTAAGAAAAATGTTTTTATTTCCTTAAACTTACTTGTATTTACTTAGTTTTTTACTTTCTCAACATTTGTGAAATAAGTATGTATGTACATTTAAAGTTTCAAAATTTGTTGTAATACAAACCTAGATACCTGTTATAAATTAAACTTGCTAAATTGTTTTAATTGTATAATTGTTACACCCTGTAACTATTATGTCCATATTTATGTGTATTAAATAAGAATTCCTAAAACGATTAGTTACAGACTGTAAAAATCTGATTCAAACGTAATTAAATTAAATAAAGTATAAAATCTAATCCTTATTCTTCATTCAAAATAACAATAATGTTTTAAACACAGATTACAAGACCATAAGAAATTTAATTTCTGAGCAATACTTAGTACTATAATGTGTGTTAATAAATTAAAATTTCTTTCAGAACTATTGTTATTACATTAAATATTAATATAATTTGTTGGACCTTTGGTTTCCATTTTTGCAAAAACTTTCATTGATTTTTGTGGATTTTTCACACCTATTTGTCATAGTATGATGTTATATACTCTAAAGCCAACAGTCTTCAACGACAAATTGGTCTATCTCACACAAAAAGCATTTTACAATTTGAACAAGTAGCTCTTAGATAAGCTTGTCCTGATATTACGTAAGTATTCATTTCATTACTGTATATGTTACTCCACCTCCTTCCTGCTCTTCTGAATCTGATTCATCGGATTTTGTTTCTGATGCATCATCACTATCAATGTCTCTATACTTTCCAAACCTACATGTATCTTCCGGCAACTCCGCCATTTTAACATTTGCCCGAGAGAGCAGTTTTTCAGCAGCATGTTGAGCTTCCACCTCCTTCAAGTGCTTATTGTATTCTTTCTGAAGGTTTAAAGACTCTTCTATACTGAGAACCTTGGCCGGACCATGGACAATTGGAGGTGGTGTTGCAGCTGTCACTTCCCAATGCTTGTGCTTCTTCCTCAATATTTCTTTTTCTGGATTGTGCACATTTGAAATTGTTGTTTTGTAAGGTTTAAATTGGCCATTCACTTTAGGTTTTGCATTGTGCTCCGTAATATCAACTATATGTTTGACGTATGGTTGTTCATCAATGTTCAACAGATCCTGAGGTGTAATTAAAGGTTTTTCTGGTTCTATAGTTGTAATTTTCTTTTCCTGTGAGGTATTCTGACTGAGTATATGCATAACATCCTCCGGTTCACTATCGTCATCGGAATCGAGATAAACCTCTTCTTTATCCCCTATTTTCCGTTTCCATTCGATATCCTGAACTAACTCCTTGTTAAGGTTTAATTTACTAAGTAATTGACAAGTCTGCTCAGCATCTTGCTTCAACTTCAATTCCGTGATAATCTTATCGTGAAACGCCTGTATTTTCGCGCCTTTATCAGCGAGTTTACTAACAAAAGATTTGTTGTTCAACAATTTTTCTTGCCTATCTTTAAGCTCTAATAGTTCAGCAACAGTTTTCGCCGATAAATGTGTAATTTTACCATCTATTTCAGTTTTTGGTGGAGGTGGTAGTACACCAGGTATTTTTTTGTTTATCTTTTTCATGACTGGATAACATTAACTTTGAGATTATTGTGCAGAATTTTACCCTGTACTTTGCGAATGGGGACGAATAAGAACTTAATTTGTTTCTGTGTACTAAATTAAATAAGTTCAACATATAAATAAATCTTTAATCACTTCATGACATTCACTTCACTTGCATCTTGTTGTACGCACAAACAAAAGGAACATTCAACATTTTATTTACAATCATGTCAAACGTCAATGTCATTATACCGTTGTTTGACAGTTCACGTCACAACTATAAATTAAATACAAAGAGTTGGTTCAAAAGTAGAGCCACAAGCAGAAGCCAGGTTTCACAGCGTACCTACCTACCTCGGATAAAAAGAGATGAAATCTTTAGTAATCACCTTCTTCTTTCTGCCTCCACGGGATCGGAGAGAGATAGGTAATTACCGTTATCGTTGTTTCTCTTTGTAGCCAGGGGCGATTGCAATAAGGCGTTGTCTCTGTCACCCACGCGCCAAAAGGTGCTTGTAGGATTAAAGGTGGTTATTGTGGTTATAGGTAGTCTGTTCTACTCATAGAGGTATACCTCTATGGTTCTATTTCCATCATTGATCTGTAATATTCTCTATGATTTCGTCTAAGCTGCATATCTGTCACTGTCATTCATCAGTCAGTCATACCTATCTTAATCATAATTCATAATCTCTCATTGTCATTTTCGTAATTTTCGTAAAGCCTACAGATATTTTTTTACTTTGCTCAAAGTTAGTTCCAGAATGAGTTTAAGTTTATCCTAGAATAAAATTCGACCAGTGAATAAAATAAGAGTTCTTAATGTTCTTCATAAGTACCTAATAGTTTTAAGTTACTGGCACTTGTGACGTTTATGTATGATACCAATAGGGAAACCTACTATGGATAACGCTACGGTTTGTTTTCATTTCTTGTCTTCTATGTTAGAATTACGACACTATTTTTTCATTTACCTAACCTTACATGTTGACAAAATTTTCTAACTGTAAAACAGCATCACTTTGTCACTTGCGTCACTTTTGTGTTCAAGTCAATTTTTTATACATGGGTAGCCTGGATTCAGGGGTAGAATTTGCGGCCAGGCTTTACGTCCGCCTATTGTACTGTTGAAGTTGTAAAAAATATCTAATAATTATTACAGATACCTCTTCACTTGGAGCCCATTCAGCAGACTGATTTATGTGACAAGCGGCTCTGGATTGGCAATTTGGATACCAGGGTCAATGAGTATGTTTATTTAAAGATTTTATTTTCATACATTTCATTTGTTTGATAGATTATAAATTAGAATTTATGAATGGTGGCTACTACTTTATGGATTTCTGAGTCTTCCATTGTAAGAGCATGTTAACATCTCAGGCCTCATCTTCAAAATTAGATCAAAGATGTTAACAACATTATTTAGGTTAAGAATGATAAGTTGTTCCTTGACTCCTTCATAGTTCAATCAATAAAAACACTCAACAATGACACACTCATATCATAAATACAAATAACACATCACTATCTATGAAAAACAAATGAGACAAATCTCAGTATCTATCATTAAATGTCCTTAGCTGGGAATTAAATATGGGACAATCACCTAACAAGAAATAGACATAATTTAGTTACGACTGCATTTCGCCTACGTAAGGTGCAACGATTTTTTATGGGGCTTGGTGTTCAATAAGGTACCCAAGATGATATGTGATTTACCCA
>DWJQ01001307.1:0-11320 GCA_018248915.1 Hesperia meskei straton
TTTCCACAAGTAGTTCCAGCGATTCTCCACAGATGGCGTTAAAATATCAGCGCAGGACTTGACCGCGCTCCGACATACCTAACTAAATATACCTAACAAAATGTAGATTTTGTTTAAACGATATCCTACGACGTCAATTTATAAATGATCCAATATTAGGTTCCCCGAAAAGACAATAACGAGCAAATTGAATTTTTAGTACCTTACACTAAAGAGCGACTATTTCCCTTGGGGAAGAAACAACGCCCTACCTGGAAACTGAATTTCATATCTAGTGGTTTTGTATTCCATATTTAAATATTGCCATACTAGACAGATAAAATAGAATACCTAGAGTTTTATATACGTGACCTCTGTATACTAATATTTAATGTATGAGAAATTGTCTTAATTTGCTACACTTAAAACGCAAATAATTTAAAACAAGGATGATAGGTATCTTGTAGCGACTAACACTAACAATGTCTGCCTCAGTCTCATGTTATGTATTAACAAACTGACCGACTAACATTCTTAATAACACCTGTGAAGTGAACTGGACACACCATCATAGTCGACTTTTAACCCTAAATCGAGTATTGGTCTAACTCGGTCACAGTTGTTATGGGCGGTAGCGGAGAGGTGGTGCTACATACCTACTGGTTTACTACTTTAAATGTATAAAAAATATTTTAATGCTCATGAGCCTCTTATAGGTTCCGGAAATCAAAGGTTATTATCCTCCAGACACCATCAACATTATAAAATACTTCCTTTATTATATAGAAGAAAGAAGAAAAATAGTTTATTAACAACCTTTGGCTCTGTATACTTTGCTATACTACATTTTAATTTATTTATTTATTTATTTATTATGTTACATTTACAGCTTTAAATCCATACATTATACAACATAATATATTTATTATTTATTTAGATCTCATAAGAGATATCTATATCTACGTTTCAACAGTGCAACGTTGTTATCCAAATTGTGGATAAAGACTCTGAAGGTCGGCTTAATTTAATTTGTTCAGATTTCGCAACAATATTTACAATTTTGAGGACACTCGGCACATGTTTCACCGAAAACGAGTTAACACGTGAATAGAATACTAAACTGATATTTACTTACTATGATTAAGTTTGTAACAGCATACATTACTAATGAAATATGTCGGGGATCGACATAGAACGTCGAACAAACCGTAAATCAAGTGGAAGCACTGTGTAAATTGTTATTACATCATTTGATTGTATACCGCAGAGGGGATGATAGAAAAGAGGGCAGAAATTGAGCTACAAGCGAAGAACGAGGCCCTCAACATCCGTAAGACTATGATGATAAATAACCCGGCCATGATGATAATAATTTCTTCTAGGTATTCAGTTATTGCTCAGCAGCTCAGGAGTATGAGGTGGCGAAGCGTGGAATAATTTCGAAAATGTAAAATATCTCGGAAACGGAAGGACTTTTACTCAACATAACATTTATTTATTTGAACCGGCATGATGCCCTCTACACGTACATAGGTACCGTATTATCCATTCATTACGCCACACCCTGTATGTATCATATGAAACGTAAATAGGTACATCGGTCTGGGTACCTGAGCTCCTGATAATGGGGGGTGAGGAAAGCTGATCTGGTGGCGAAGGGGGGATATACGACAGATAGTTCGGCTGATCGGATTTTCTATCTATTTAAAAAAATTGTAGGAAAATTGTATGTTTTTTTCCTAGTAGGACTTTCTCACATACAGAAACAAGTTCGTACGTTATAAATTTCCATTTTGTTATTTTTATCTCACCGAAAGAAGATACTACGTTGCGGTTGAACAAATCCCCTAAAACTGCCTAATAATTTTCCTTAATATCCAATTACGTTGGCAGATCAGTGACCGGTAATTTAAGGCGGTGATTTATTTAAATACCCACAATTAAGTTGAGATAACATTTAAATATTCTATTTAATGCCGGAATAAGATCTGTTACCTTTTTACGACGATAGCATTGTTATTGTTGCTTGTTATTGTTTTAACGATCTTGTTAAAATTGGATTAAGAATGCTGTCGTTATGTTTTATTTGGGTCATTTAGGAAAATAAGTTGTATATTATTGTTAAGACATGATTTTTTGAAGCTGCTGGTTATTTTTTGAAAAATTTTTTGCTTATTTTTTAATTTATAGAACCTTACAGCTTACAGCACAATCCTTATTGCTCCGAACTGCCTTCGAAGGGCCTATTTTCGATTACCTACTAGTGCCACAGGCAATTGATAGATGAGTTGACATTTTAGTGCCCTCTCTGGGTGTTTCTGACTTGTGTGTTGTCCATGACACTGTGAGAGGATTCTTAGTGTCGTAGTTTTTAACCAAATAATTTAATTTTTTAATGTTATCTAGTAAAGAATATCTGAAATCAGTAAAGTAATTTTTGATTTTGTGCGTTACAAACGTACACATCCTTTTTCTTTTAAATATTATTGTAGAATAGAAAATTGTAGAAAAGAAATTGTGTATAGGTATAGCTACGATGTATGGACTTCGCACGATTGCTCTTATTTTTCCGCATATTATCTGACAACGACATTTGTTGATAAACCTCTTGTTTATGTTTATCTGTAATTAATGCTAAAGATTCCCTCAAGTTCAAAGACTACAGAAAGTTTAAAATGAAACGAAATTGGGAATGATTAGCTTTTGATACTCTAGCGTCTGAGCGAAGTTCACGCAAACGCACAAAGGTTACCAGGATTGTCATAAACGAAACTTTTTATTGGTCTTTGCCAAGATTTTAGATTAATAAAACTGGCGTAAGAAGTACCTATTGAACATTAACTTCGTTCTATAAAAATAGAGGTTATTTTAATTGATTTTTAATATGAATTTGTAACTATACCTACCCTATCATCCGTTTTGGTAACTCAGGTTTCTCACCGCGGCAGCGCTGTACGTTAAAACCTTCGGTTAAAACTTTAGGTAACGCAACTGTTTCCAAACTATGTTAAGAACACGTATTAGTTCAATAAACTGTTCTTGCCAAAACGAAAATTACATTGCATTTTACCACATTCGTTGTTGATCGATTTCTGAATAAGCCAGCGCAGTCTACGTATTTCTGATTCCTTATTATAACTGCAAATACAATGTGGGAAGTTGTGAAACTCTATAATCCATTTGGGATTTGTCCCGAGCTCCCCTGTCAGACGAAGTATGTAACTTGATTTTGGAAACATTTCAATGCTTCCTATACAGTTGTACCTTTCATGATTTAACGACAACGCGAGTCTAAAAGAGTGTACCAATGTGTGTACCAGCCTTTATAAGTATTATAATCATTATATTTGTTTCTTTTTATATGTTAAGGACTGCTGTTCTTAAAGGAATAAAGTATTTGCAAAGTTAATTAGCATGGTAAGGATTTAAAAATAAATTTAAAAACATTTCGATTTTGAACAGTTGATGATTATTTTCATAATATACGGTAGGTATATGTGATAGACCTAGTTGTTTAAAAGTTTCTTTAATTATCCTGGTTTTGTCATGTTTCATTTGTATAAGTTTACATATCACCCGAAGTACAAAAAATTCTAAAATCGGTGACTTTGTGAACAGTTTCCAAAAGTGAATCACCTTTAACAGGGACGTCTCCATTTCAAGTAAAATTGATTTCTATTATAGGTAATATCCAGAATCTTCCTTGCTAAATAAGGTTGGAATCAGTTTCCTTGGGGTCGGTCCTATTTGCAACACCTGGGGAGGAATCGAAGTTTAAATTACTTTTGGACTTTTATTTAATTTATTAAGTACATTTGCATAATGTGCCGTCCGCGGGGAATGCGTAAAGTGCGTAGTTTAAACTCGGGCTTAAGTGAGTTGTTAGAACAATCCGACCGTGCTCTACTGATACTGCTTCCAGTAACAAAATTTATTATTTAACTTACGGAATTACATTTTTGGAATATCGGTTTTCATTTTGTGAAACTTAACCATTGCTTCATTTGAAATCTTTCTTTGAATTCTTTGGATTAGTTCAATATGTATTGCAACATCGCACACACGTCATACAATGGCGTCACGAAATCTGAATCACGCTATCGAAGATTCCTACACCACTTGCATATATACAAAAGCTCCGATAACGACAGTTGGGGCCCAGCCGCCCCCAAGGCATGTCGTATTGCCTGGCGCGAGATCTCCCTTTGCCAATAAAGTTTAATTACTTCCCATGATGTAGATGTTACCTTTGATGTAGATTGGTTCTGAACCACATCGACTTCAAAGAGGTGTAGTCTGGAAGAGCGCAACATAGCCTTCCTCGACTGATTATGTGTCATTAATACCGTTGGTTTTACTAAGTTTATTTTTATCCAGGACTCCTTAGGGTTGGCCCTACTCATTATTGCGTTGTTCAAAAAATAAATATTCTGCAATTCCCATAACGCAACCGCTGAATATCCTCCAATTTTCAGTAAACTAAGAAGTCTCCTCATGTTTATGACAGAAGCAAAGCAGTCGTTCAAACGAACATTGCACCTATTACATTTTATAGTAGCTATATTCTGTGCTATCTGAGAGATTACGAGCGAGCATAAACAGTGTTGCTGCTTCAATTTAGGCCTTTATTTATAGGATGGTATCGAGGATAAACAGAAAATGTATACACGTTTATCAAGTTTGCTATACATATTTTGATTCAGCTTGCTTTTAATTAAAATAATTTCTAGAATTTTTAGCAAACCAAAAATCCACTTCAACATCGACTAGTACTAAAATGAGAACATCAATAACCTAATCGGAATTAATTAAACACATACCTATTATTAGGGATAACTTAAAAAATAGGGGCTCGTCACATCTCACTCTTAATGAGACCCCATGATAAGTATCAGATACCGTATGTAAAAAGAAAAATCAGCACACACAGTAAAAAGTTATGAACAAAACTGCGACTCATTGAGATTCTCCTCCCTGTTTTTGAAGTCTTCTAAAAACAAAGTTATAGTCAAATGACGCGTAAAACCATAACCTAGATAGATCCACGTAATTACAATTTAGCCTTTATTTGTTTTATTTAACTGCATCTTGTATCACAAAAAAACTTAACGAAAAAGTAACTGAACGAGTTTTCGATAATGGTTAAACATTTTTGCGTATATAAAGTATTCCCGAATGTTTCCTCAAGGGAAGCACTTCAACTTTAGGATCCTTGATACAAAACTAAATTATAAGTTGTATTCTAAACTATCCAACTTCAATCTATTAGCCAGCACTTAGCAAACGTTCTTTGGACCTCGGTCAAGACGACGGCAAATAAGATACTGATGTCAGTAATTGGTTGGCAAACTAGATTTAACTAACTCGTTGAACTATTTACTTGGGATGTAATTTCCAATCGAACCACTTTGGATATAATTTTGTTTACATTGGGACGGTGAACTTTACTTAGTACTACGTATTTCTTCAGGCAAGGATCATCTTGAGGGTCTTATTGGACATACTGTGACATTAAAAGCTTAGATATTTCAACAATCTCAAAGGAAGGAGATGATGATGTTCAACGTCATTAATTTTGCACCGCATAGACCAATAGATAATAATGTTCTAACGAGATCTGGGGTAGGTATTTATTAATGTGATTATTCTGTTGTTTGAATTTTTTTATCTATGATGTGGTATGAATATTTTTGAGTTGTTTGTTGTATTGCTCGAGTCTACATTTAACATCGGGAAAAGTTTAAGGAATGGTATAAAATAACGCAGTAATATGACAAAATTACAATTCTTTAAATAAGTAGTACATAATTATCACTATCGTCACCACCACTTCATACTGGAGCAGCTTGTTGGAGTGTGCTTCATTGTAAATTTAGAGGAGAGATTGCTTAGCAGTTGGTCATTAACGGGTGGAAGGTAAAGAAAGAAAACTACATTGACATTGACTACATTGCACAAAATTAGACTCATAAATTTTACTAACGTTTTCATGTTAACATAATATTATAATGTGATATTAAACATTGTAGCGTGTTCCTCGTATGATAAACAATGTTCAATAATAAACATATCATACAAGTCATAATGTACCTACTGTTTACTTAAAACTAGTATCTGGGGACCTTAGTATGATTTGATTGTTGCACGGATATAATCTTCCTCTGAATATTATGTAGGTAAGTACTTACGTTGCAAAGAGAATAACATAATTATTTACTGTAATAAACAACATCCTATTTCAGTTTACTATAATTAAAAAGAGGTTTTTAACGGTTTCGATTGTAAAAGTAAATAAATAAACAAAACATCCGCAAATATGTACAAAATAGTACCTAGGTAGGTACGAGTATTTCGTAATGATTCGTAGTTACTGCAAGGTTTCGCAATAAGAGTGAGCTTTCAAGACAGAACTGGTAATCTACACAATTTATTTCGCGACAAAATGAACTAATTTATCCCGGAGAGCCCGTCGGAGAGGGTAAAAGTTTCGTGGCAATTTTCGATTTGATGCTTCCTATTTATATTATTAAGAATATTATGTTTCATTACTAAAATGTAAATCAGAAACTCTGGTGTCTGTTGCGAAAATATAGGTACAATAAGCAGTCTTACGATAAAACCTTTGTTTGCCACAGGAATGTCCCCGCCAAAATGCCACCATTTTTCGCCAATCGCGAAGGCTTTTCCCGATTTCATTAAGTTAGGATCTGTAATTATGGTATGTTTTGCAAAGCTGTGAACAAAATTATGTAAAAATGTTAACGTTACTGGATGTTATTATTCCCTAAGAACTAGAGTGGAAAAGAAACATTTTTATTTATTACGTAATCTGTGTGAACAACATTGGAGTATAAGAAATTAAATTGTGACTTCAGTGGGATGTAAATTACAAAAGAATTATAGCGGTTCTCTGGACAATGTCTTTAACGATTCAGAATTTTTTTTTAGTCATCTAAAAACAGCGAGCAGAAAAAAACAATCATTCGTATTGAAATTCGAGCAAAAATTCAAATAGAAATTGAATTTCTGGGTATGTAGACGGCGGGGAAAAAGAGTAGGTAAGCTAATTATAACAAAGATACTATTGTTATATACATGTATGTATCAATGAAAAAAGTGCAAGTAGTGGTTCTCTTTTAGACCATTATCACTGCAATTCATAACTGTCGTACTACTGCGCTCAAGTTTCTTTTTCAATTGGATTGGTAGACACACCTTTGAGAACATTATGGACAAATCCTGGTGTGCAGCTTATTTCACCTGAGCAAGAGACAATTAATTTGTAATTAGCACATAACTGTTAAACTGTTAACTAATAGAGAAGATTAGAGATGAGAGTCACCTTGTTCGGGAGTCAAATGTTCAACAAGCATGATTGACATTTTGTATAGAAAGTTTTTTAAGAGTAAGGTTTTTGATACCTCATCTTAAGATATGCATGTAGGTATACAATTTATTTTAAACTTGTAATTTTGAAGACGGAATACTTTCCCTTCAGAAGTCCAATATTTCCGCACACCATGTCGCGGACGTCAGCTAATATTAAAATTGAATTCTAAATTAATTCCTCCTTCTCATTCTTCATGTTACCCTTCTGAATGTCATGCTCTTTAAGCATTTTTTCTTAAAAAGTAAAATGAAGAATGTCGATGGCCATTAATATAGTAGATGTTTCGAAATGTACGTATACTGTAGTACTCATTATAAAATTGTTCATAACCAGATGGCTTGCGTCGATCCTACGTAACCGATTGAGTTAGCCGTAGATAGTGATATATGATGATAGCATGATGGGTAGGGTAGTGAGATGTTTGACGGGTAGTGGTAAAATTTTTTTGAACGTTTCCGTGCTACGGAGGGCACGTAAAGCCTTAACCCACACAAGAAACATATATTAAGTGTACACATAGGTACATGCTTGTGTGCTTATGTCATAATGTTAAGACTTCATCGCATATAACAGTGACTGCACGCCTTGTTATGTAAGCGCGTATACTTTTGTAATGTGCTATTAAATGTAACTTACTCGAAGACCCAGCGGCTTTGGCCATGTTTTACCTTGTTTTATTTGGCCAACATGTGGCGTAAAATGTTAGGGTATACCCAACTGTACGTTACTTTGGTTACGACGAAGTTTTGCTCCGACAGCCCTATGTATGTTTTATGTAGGCGGTCAGGGATATTAACACTTTGCCTCTGCTTTGCCTTTGGAAAATACACGAGATTTTTACATTTTTATACGTGTTTGACCACCAATAAACGGACTGTATTATGGGCTGTTATTAGCGGTTTTGGTCCATCGGTGTTCCCACAGTACTATGACTTATGACTTTCAAGAAGCCATAGCCATGAGTCAATAGCTTCATTCTTGGCCAACAACGCGTTGATAATGCACCTGATATTGACAGTGACTATGAGTGACAGTGATCAATTAGGTACTACAGGTGCCCGCCCCGTCTGCTAGTTTGCCTGCTCAAGCTACAAAAAAAGGTTAGGCTTAAACAGATCCCTGGTGAGGGAGTCTATCTTGTCGTGGTGGCGAAGGTCATTAGCCGTGCACAAGCCAGTGTTTGGTGAAGCCGAGAGCACACTGTCCCGGCACTATGCGGCAGCGTCGGCATCTTCAGGTTTTAATGGGTAAGTCACCGCCGTTCTTAAGGTGGTGAGAAACCTACATAACCGTTCGTTTTCCTCCGGAGAATACGTATGCGTAACTGCATCTCCTGAAGTAAAAAAATACTAGACAGATCTATTATCCCTTCTAGTTCTAGAATTAATTTTTAGAATATAGGAATAGGGCGTAACAGAGTCAGAAAATCACAACATTTAATCTTTTAATACTAAAAAATAAATTTCTCTCACAGCCACAACAAGCTCGTGTAAAGTTTCGAACAGAATAATTTAGTAGACGTGTACTTATCCGAGGAAATGAATGGCGTAATGCTTTTTGTAAACGCGCCTACGTTCTCAAGTGAATTACTGCCACCCTACCCGAACTTCCTTAATTCACAATACGTTTCAGCTTGGGCTTAGGAAACTTGGTATTTGAAAAAGTGGCGTAAAAACAGCAGCTTAGAACTATAAATTCGGGTGTAAAAGTGATTGGCGGAGACAAACGACTGAACCCACTCGTAAGGCTGACATTGGTGAATTATGTACACTACCGATTTCAATAAAAAACGTTTGGGTTCTCAAGCGAGCCTTATCTTAACATACAATCGTCGCTGAATTTTTTGGTAATCGTGTGACTTGGCTAACACGGTCGAGCCACGTAATTGATCGACGTGTAAGTTAAGGCATTTGAGAAAAACTTTTTACACTCAATAATGGAAACCCGCTATAGCGTGATATTTAAATGCTTAAAACGCACATACCTAACGCCGAAAAGCTAGAAATGCCTTGGGACTCGAACCCGGATCCCCCGAGTAGGAGTCAGAATTAATAACCACTACGCTATCATAGCTCAAAAATAATACAAGTTGACAATTAACTTGTAAATTAAGATATTGATTATAACCGATAACAAATAGGTATATGTCTTAAGCGGGGATACTGAAGCAAAAACCAATTATTCAAAAAGATAAATGTTTATGCATGGGGAATGGGATCTGGATGCAAATGATGCACGGTGCCGAGCTCGCTTGACGGACAAGCTGACCGACTTCCCATTTACAATTCAAATAGGTATCACCTAAGCGTTGCGAAGCTAGAAAAACTTATTTTCTCGCTCCTTTGGTTTACTGACAAAAGCGAGAAACGAAGATAATTTAAGTACTAACATTATGAGAAAGTTGGCTACGATTCTGGAACAAAAAGCTTATTTTTGAGGTAGTGTCATACATTTATGAACGTATTATGAATTTTGGAACTTCGTAAGTAAAAAAAATAAAACATCTAGGTAATCTACTGCTGATTCTACTAAAGGATTGAAATTTTATTGGTTTGCATTGCAAATGAGTGTTTTATTGATTTAACATTTTTAATTGGTTTTACGTAAATTATATTGAATTGACTTCATGTTATAAAAAATATTTCTACTTCACTTTTGTATGCATCAATAAAAGCTAGTTTTAGCTTTTATTGGTGGTCACTTTTAAAGTGGTCACTGCACTTCCAACAGTGCGGTCAAGTGGAAGTATTTAAAAATTGAGTTACAAAATTTGAGCCGTACTACACTAATAAAACAAGGTAAATAAAATTAAAAGAATTAGCTGGCTGAAGTGGCATTGGGAAAGAAAGATCCTCGAGTAGTGGCCCGTCTAGGAAAAAGATTAGTAGGACGCCCCTCGACCAGATGGTCTAACAACCGCTGGATTCAGAGGGCTCAGAACCGGACAGATTCAAGTTGGGCCTCTCCTGACTTGCTAATCTGACCAGCAGTGGATGCAGATAGACTAATGGATAGATTGGCGATAAAACTTCCTAAATAGAATTAATCTTGGAAAATAAAAATTAAATGAATCTTACCTTAACAATTTAATGTCACTTAGGTATTAATACTATTAGGTATAGGTAGATATTATACCTATGAATTTTGAGAACCATCGCATTTGTCAACATTTTATCCTTACTTATTTTACTTTCTAATAAACAATGCACCCCAAAACGCTATCCATCAGACTATATCATTTATAGTAAGTACAAATATTGTACCCAATCAATTACGTGAAAGCTATCGTAACTTATTCAGCGGTTCAGTTTGATCGATTAACAAATATAGAAACAGTGATAAACGAGGGTACGAAACGCGGACTTGTAATTTATCATTTTCTAAGTGGATAAACAATTAAGTATTCTGAGCCTTTACTCTTTATCATCACACATGAGTATTATCAGAATTAAATGGGTGATAATACGTCTAATTAGCTACTTGTTGCTCACGGTTTCGCCCATTGGGGAGTGGGAAGAGATAAATATCCAATAAAATTATCAAAAGGAACTTATTACGGGGAGTAAAATTAATAAAGTATCCTGCATCCCACTCCAGGCCATTCATATGATAAAAACTAATGTCCTTTCCAGGGTCTTAAATTAAATTATACTCCATACTAAATGTGATCTAAATTGGTTAAATATGAAAATGGGCGTCAAAAGGTAACAGATATCTGATGTATATCATTAGTATGGATTCTGTAAAGATCTCCGTTTAGGACCTAACATCAAGGATCTAATCAATCAACTATACATATACGACCCGGATGGCGCAATGGTTAACACGCCGTATCGCTGTTCCGAGGGTCCTGGGTTCGATTCCCAGCGAGGCGTAATGAGTTTAAATTTCCGTTCTCGGTCTGGGTGTGTGTCCTTGTCTTGTGTGTTGTCCATGGCACCCACGACACAG
>DWJQ01001308.1:0-11319 GCA_018248915.1 Hesperia meskei straton
GGTTAGCGTGATTCAGCGTAGTACAACTAACGCCATCTGTTATTGATTGGCGGAACTACTTAATGATCGATGTTACAGTCTCCCCCTCTGTCTACGAAGGCGACTCGACGAGGAAGACAGCAGAGAAACCTAGTAGTTCTTGGTTTTTGATGACTTGGCGCGGAGCTTAGCTCGACGCGTCTCAATAGCGCTCGTATCATCTACTTGTTTCCTTGGTCGACCTCTTCTCCTAATCGGTTGGGCGGGAGCCGGAAGGTCGGCATCACTTGCACTTTGGTAACGGCGCAAGGCAGAAGAATGGTAAATTCCCGCTACAACGTTTGTTTGAGGATTAGCAATTTGGAATGAACAGGGCCCATGTCGTCGCGTGATCACATAAGGGCCATCCCGCCTTGGTGCTAGTTTTGAGCTATATCCTTGACTAGACTTACTGAGGGTATGCGTGTCCACCAGCACTAAATCCCCTTCCCGATAATCTGGACAAGGTTTTCTGTTCAAGTCTACATATTCCTTCCTTTGTTCTTCTTTCGTCTCTTGAATTTCCTTTGCTCGTTTTAAAGTTTCAGCCATCATAAGTAATCTCGGTGTGATTTCCTCGATGAATTTCTCATTCTGTACTATATCTCGTAGGTCATGCTCCACGTCATCAGGAGTTCTCAACTCACGCCCAAATGTTAAGTATGCGGGTGTAAATCCGGTTGCACTCGATTTTGCTGTGTTCATTGAGAAGCGTATGCTTGATAGTTTATCAGACCAGGCTGTATGATCATCTCCTACTAAGATTGCGAGTTGTGTCTTCAGATCACGGTTTCGTCTCTCTACAGGATTTGTTTCAGGGTGATAGACGGGAGTGAACCCGTGACGGATACCGAGACAAAATGTCAGTTGTTGGATCACGCTACTTACAAATTGGGGGCCATTGTCACTAATAAATCTGCGAGGAGTACCGTATCTCAATATTATTTCATGCAGAAGCACTTTCGCACATTCCTCCGACGTCGCATGTTCCAAGGCAAACAGCTCTACCCAGCGAGTGGTCACATCTTCAACGATGAAGATCCAATTGTGATTTTCACGTGAACGAGGGAGTGGGCCAAACAAATCAAAAGCGACTACTTCAAACCGTTGGGTACTAGCGGTTGTTTGTACAAGTCCCCTTGGCTTCTGATTTGAGGGCTTATATCTTTGGCACTGTAGGCAGTTGCGTATATACGCTTCTATCTGGCCCCTCATGCCTTTCCAGAAGTAGCGTCGCGATAGGCGTCCTATGGTCTTTTCAACCCCGTAATGACCGGCTGTTCCATCGTCATGGTAAGCTGCGATTACGTTTGATTGCTCGTGTTTAGGTACTACTAACTGGCTATCTTCGGTTTCAGTATCCGGACAGTAGCGATAGAGTAGTCCGTCATCCACAAGATACCCTTTCTTGCTCCAATACTGAGCTTTTTCTTCATTCGAACTCTCCAAATCGGCAACTATATTAACTATGTCGTCATCCTTACGCTGTGACTCTCTTATCTCTTGTTTGCTCCGACGCGGCATGTCAACGACTACTGTACATATTCCACAGTCCTTCTCAGTTTGAGTGTCACATGCCGGGCGCGACAATGAGTCTGCGACTACATTTGTTTTTCCATTTATGTATTTAATGGTTATGTCGTAAGGTTGCAACCGTAGAGCCCACCGTGCTAGTCGACCAGTAGGGGATTTTAGGGACATGAGCCATCGAAGAGCCTGATGGTCAGTCAAAATAGTGATCTTAGCCCCTTCTATGTATCCCCTAAATTTATCTACAGCCCACACTACGGCGAGTGCTTCTCGTTCGGTTGTAGAATAGTTCCGTTCGGGGGCGGTGAGAAGTCTGCTCGCGTATTCAACTGGGTGTTCATTTTCACCCTCCCCCTGCACCAGAACTGCCCCAATTGCGTAGTTGCTGGCGTCTGTTTTAATTATATATGGCTTCGACTCGTCCGCTTGGGCGAGGACTGGGGCACTTATTAAGAGCTGACGCAGGGTATCAAAAGCAACCTTCTGTGGTTCTTCAAATTCCCACGTGGCATTCTTCTTCGTGAGACGGGTCAGGGGCTCGGCAATCTTAGCGAAATTAGGCATGAACCTTCGATACCAAGAGCACATTTGAATGAAAGATGTTAGGTGCTTCAAGTTTCGAGGATAAGGCAAGTTCATTATCGCGCTTACTTTTTCAGGATCCACCTCCACCCCATCTGGCACTATGTAGTGACCCAAATACTTGACCTTGGCAACGCAGAATTGACATTTGTCTTTATTCACTGTCAAGTTGTATTCTTTTAGTTTATCGAAGACTTGCTGTAAATCTTCCAAATGGCTCTTGAATGTAGACGACATAACGATAAGGTCATCAAGGTAGACTAAGAGTCTGATATGGCTAAGGGTTATGCGGAACTGGTCCATCATCCTCTGGAAGGTAGCCGGTGCATTGCGTAATCCGAACGGCATCCTTTTGAATTTAAACATTCCAAAAGGGACTACAAACGCAGTTTTGTTTTGGTCTTCCTCCTTTACCTTTATTTGCCAGTACCCAGCGCGAAGGTCGATTGTACTCATAAAAGGAGTCGGTTTAGCGCTGTGCAGCAAGTCGTCAATTCTGGGTAAAGGGTACATGTCAGGAACAGTAATCGAATTTAACTGGCGGTAGTCAACGCAGACCCTAATATTGCCATC
The DNA here is from genome assembly GCA_018248915.1 of Hesperia meskei straton. Taxonomy (NCBI): domain Eukaryota; kingdom Metazoa; phylum Arthropoda; class Insecta; order Lepidoptera; family Hesperiidae; genus Hesperia; species Hesperia meskei. Next base: position 2,704 of record DWJQ01001308.1, read on the forward strand.
CTTCTTCGTAACCATTACTACGGGAGCAGACCAAGGCGATGAACACGGCTCGATAATGCCTCGGTTCAACATGTCGTTTACTTCTCTCTTCAAGAGTTCAGTCTTTAAAGAGGACAACCTATACGGCGGTACAGATATGGGTTTGTGATTCCCCGTATCTATGGTGTGCTCTATTCCCATAGCCGGTTGTCCATTGGGTTTGAAGACTTCTTCATTTGTCTCCAGAAATTGGTTTAGGAGTTTTACGTCCACCGATGCTATATCCCATGAAGGAAATAGCGTTGAGTCCACGTCATCGTTAACGCCTTCGTTTTCATAATCCTCCAAATTATGTACAGCATCTTGATAAAGGGCTTCCATGACTGGCGAATAACCATCGAAGAGCTCAGTCCGTTGCCTTTTGTTAGGTGGAGTGAGGTTTATTGGAATCAGCGGCCCATATTGTTGCTTGAAGGCGTGCTCAGTCGCGTTTTGACTTGGAAGGGACGGCGTCATGTAGATCTCCTCATGCCTGAACGAAGATAGTGCAACTTTATGTTGAAAGTCAACGAAGCTCTCTTCATACAGTTCAAAAACTTCGTTAGGTTCCTCAATAAAATGCCAGGTGCTTTGAGGCAGATTAAGGACCATGTGTGCATCTTGAATAAAACCAACACCAAGCAGTGTGCGGTTTTTGCGTGATTCCGGTAATACCATAAATGTTGTAAGTATGGTGCGATCGTTCACCTTGACTGGTGCTTTGGTAACTAAGACGTCCTGGTTCTTTTGTACGCCATCTGCCAATGTGAGGCCAACTCCTAGTTTTTGGAAGCTGTACCCTTTGCGTTTCAGGCTACAATATAAATCGTAGGATGCTATGCTACTTTTAGCGCAAGTATCAATAAAGGCAGCACCGGTTGTACCATCTACGTCAATAAAAATTATGGGTCGATCTCTTGAATCCGGAGTTGTATCAATGGCGCAAAATCCGACATCTTTTACTGGCGGTTTTGCCTTTGTCTGGTGACAATTCATGCAATTGCTCCTGACGACACCGGGTGCACCGCATCCGTAACAATTGAACTTGGGAGCTGAGGGTGAAGGAGCTTGGGTTGTTGTGTCTACAGCTCTCACCTTTGGTGTTTCGGCTTCCTTCATACCTTCCAGGTTCTTCAGGTTCTTCTTCTTCCTGCAGTTTTCAATCGAATGCCCTATGTTCTTGCAAAACTTACATTTCCTTTTAGTAGTTGAGGCTCCATTGTTAGAAAACCTTTCGACAGGTTCCTCGTTGTTTTCTTGAAAGAGTTGTTCAGCAGCACGCGCGGCTTTAACCAGTTGGTCGAAATTGTTGACACTGGCACGTGGTATCTTATCACGTATGCGTAGATGCAGTAGTCCATACACCATGTCCAATTGCTGAACCTCGAGACTTTTTTCGACTGGGAGCTGCGAGAACAACAGACGCTTTTGCCTAATGAATGCTTCAGTGGAAACATTAGGTTCTTGCTTCGTCTGAGTGATCTCCGTATAAATTAAGTGAGCTTCCTTCTTCGGTGCAAAGCTGTCACGCAGTCTTTCCTCAAACTCGCTCCAGGTGGTAACCTTATCCTTAATGCCTTGCCACCAAATGCCTGCTTCGCCCGTGAGGAGTAGCGGTAACTGTTCAAGCGCCTCCTTATCGGCTATGTTCTCGGCTCGCTTAAATATATTGATTGCCGCCAAGAAAGCTTCCACCATCTCTGTGTTTTTACGTCCATCGTAAGTGTAACTACAAGACGTAAATGAACCCGTTTGAGAGGGTTTGCTCGATGAGGACAGTGTTTTTAGTAGTCTTTCGAATTGTTCGTTCGTAAAAGTCGCCATCTTCTCTCCTTTTCTCGCCTTCACTCGGGTAGTCGTCAGACGTCCTCCTCTCGTGGTGTAATATGTTGGTCCGTTTGAAGTTCGTAGCTGAGGCTTAGTACACGGAGAAGTGTAGATTTCTTCTTCACTCATCAAGTCGGTTGTTCTTCACGTTCTCTCAACCGTTGCACTGATTTTGCATCGATTGAGGCCACTAGTTGGTGCGCCAATGTAAGCCGGGGGTGGTGGGGGAACAACCGACGATGAGGAAAACCCGAAGTACAAGTCTAAGCTTTATTTACTGAGCGTTAGTGAGCGTTTTACAAAGCAGCGAGAGAGTAGAGAGTAACGATATAAACTAGTGCGACGCCGGCAAACCGTCCCACCCGGTGGAAGCGGCTGATAGCGATCGCGACTAGTGTATACTTTTCCTTAGGAGCTTTCAGATGCAGTCCCAGCAGGTGTGGAAGCTGTATCGTGCCACTCGTAAGGTGCCTAAGTTCCCTGAGGTTGATTTCAAAACATTGATCTCACATACTTATACAATCTACAAGTAAAAGTGGTTAGCGTGATTCAGCGTAGTACAACTAACGCCATCTGTTATTGATTGGCGGAACTACTTAATGATCGATGTTACAGTCTCCCCCTCTGTCTACGAAGGCGACTCGACGAGGAAGACAGCAGAGAAACCTAGTAGTTCTTGGTTTTTGATGACTTGGCGCGGAGCTTAGCTCGACGCGTCTCAATAGCGCTCGTATCATCTACTTGTTTCCTTGGTCGACCTCTTCTCCTAATCGGTTGGGCGGGAGCCGGAAGGTCGGCATCACTTGCACTTTGGTAACGGCGCAAGGCAGAAGAATGGTAAATTCCCGCTACAACGTTTGTTTGAGGATTAGCAATTTGGAATGAACAGGGCCCATGTCGTCGCGTGATCACATAAGGGCCATCCCGCCTTGGTGCTAGTTTTGAGCTATATCCTTCGCCATCTGTTATTGATTGGCGGAACTACTTAATGATCGATGTTACATAGGTATTTTATTTTAATCTCATTCTATATTGGGTTTATGATACACTTAATTATTATTTGTAAGTATCCTTTTATACGTTGCAAGCTAAAAAACACGTATTTTATGCACGATCATTTCGTCAAATTCAGAGATTTCCGCTAGATTTTATTAATAACGAATCGGATTCATGTTAACAGTTTAATAAATTGAATTAAAAATATGTTTGACAAAATCTGATGTTATTTTTATTTATCCAACTTCAAACTTTTACATGAAGTACCTAGGAACCTAACTGTGATCGAAATATTTAACAGCCCCGTAGTTGTCGAAGTTGTATACTTACTTATGTTAAGGAGTGCACAATAAAGTAGGTACCTACTGCAATAAAACATTAGAAATTAGAATAGAGTTTATAAAATCCTCTTCATGCCATTCTTAGTGACCGTTTTAGTAGTAAAAGTTTTTTTTTCATTTCAATGCCCCAAACGGCCCAAACACCACACGCATTAGGGCAAACGAGTATTCATCACCACACCACCCTTCTACAGCCACCCATGACACCTCTCACCTGTGACCAACACACAACCAGATTCAATCAAACCTCACCCAGTGCAAATGTATGATTGTTTATTGTAGCTGTTATTAAAGGAGCCTGCATAATTACTTACACTGCATAATAATCATAGTAGTTCAACGTTACATTTGACAGGCTAGCGCGATCGCACGATCGTAACCGATGCGCGTCGGAAGCGGAAAGCTACGCGCCTACATTACGTATTACATTCGGTTGGCTTCTCTATTACGTCAAACCGTGCTACAAATTGAATAATACGCGACTAATCTGCTTCGCACATCGCGCATTCGTCTTATTGTGACGCGTTATCTATCTGTTATCTTTATCGTTGTATAAAAATTTTTGTGAAATATGTCTCATCTCATCACGTCTATGTAGAGTACCTACTACGTATGCAAATGTCTTCTTAGCAGAACTAAATATGCACAATGTAAACGCGTGAGTGATTATTTTTACAGTGTCAAATTAGTTAAATTTCGTTTAACTTATGCAAAAGCATGTGCTATTAAACTTTTGAGTAAGTGGGTATGAATTTATAGTCATAGAGTCGTTGTTATTCACATTAACTACATATTTGAAATTACGTACGTTTAATTGAACTTGGTCGCGTAAGGTAGTGCCTAGTGGCATTCCCAAAAAGAAAATATATACCAAGTATATCGAGTCTATTATCGATTGATAGCAGTCGTTAAATCATGTCGGAGGCCTTCGGGCGGCTTGAAAACTTTCGACACTGGGTTGGCTACTAACCCCTCCACCAATCCGCATTGGAGCAGCGTGGTGAGTATGCTCTAGGCCTCTTCAGTAATGGCCCACTACTGAGCACGGGTCTCTCCCCGTGCTCAGTAGTGGGCCATTAGTGGGTTGTAGCTTAGCTAGGTACTATATGACTGGTAATTGTTTGTAACTTACAGGATTATTAAAACATATCTTATGTAGTAGGTAGGAGTAGGTTATCAAATAAAGCGTTGTATCGTCAAAGCGCCATCACATCGTTACCAAAGCGCTTTCACTGAGGGACATCTTATCTCTGGCAAGTTTCTTCGATGTTAGCTCGAACTGGCTGAACTGTTTCGTTGATTGCAAGCGTTCGACAGAATCGCAACTTGAATTTTAATAGGCTTAGTGTTTACATAACCTGATTACTTTGTAAGCATAACCTGATTACTTTGGAGCAAGAAGAAGCTACAAAGATTTTTTAAAGCGATGATCAGATTTGAACTAATTGGATCGGACACTAGTCGTTGAGTTGAGATAGCTAGCTGACAAATATGCTACTGATGTGGTGCACGAGTTTCTCCTCGTAACTGAGGAGGCCTAAAGCATACTTCTTCACTTTCACTTCCATAGATGGTTTAATAGAGCTCATTCGGGGAAGTACCACCGCTTGACACGCTTAGTACAATTTCTACCGCCTTAATAATTGCTTTAACAGCCATTGTATTCTGGATCAAAAGGTATGGACTATGGAGTAGGTGACACTTCTTTTTTGAGACTTCCATCTCATTACTCAAAGGTAGCAAAGTATCTGTTACCGAATTCGAACGAGACTTACTAAAATATAAGTAATATTAAAAAGTAGATAATTGAGAATTTTGTTTCTAAGAGGACACCATAATCTACACGTGTCATGCAACTTAATTTGCAACGAAAACTGTATTAAAAGTTTAACGTGAACCCAATAGTTTGCTAGATAAAACAAAAACTATCTGCGCCCTTATTTACAATGGCGATCGCAGGGCAAGGGTTTTCCTAAAACTATTTAAATTTCATCTAAAAAATTACAGCGTCCTCTAATATAACCCTAAAAATAATATACCGGATAATAACAAGAATACTTGCGGCATCCGCTTTGCTCTGTTGTCGCGTAATCTCGACACTGACATCGTAAATAACTACGCGGAACGCCGCGCGTATTTCACGTACGTTACTACGATAGACTACCTCGATACACCGGGATATATCGTTGACGGTTACCAGGTTTAAACCGTTGGTTTATGATATGGATCAAGGCAGCGTGGTAAACCTCAGGTATACGTCAATGAACTACGGGTACGGTGTTTGTCTTGAATAGACATACGTTTAAAGCTGAATAGATGACTACGTTATAAAATAATGGTTACAATCTACTATAGTGTGTCTGCTAAGAACTGTATACAGAAAAATGCAATTGCCAATTATGCTATCCGCGGTCTTGGCGCTGTAGTCGCGGTTTCACGGGTCACAGGGATTAACAATTAGTTGGTATAGATGCAAATATTGTAAGTATATAAAGAGCTAAAAAATAATTGTATGTGTCGAAAGTCGAAGGTCGAATTCTCAAGCACAAAGCTATCACTCGATTTTGTCGATATTGCCAATATGGCCTTTTTTAGATAATTATTTCATAAACATACATATTCATTTTTATTCTTTAATGAAACTAGCAAAGTTTAAAAAAGTCGATGTACGTCAGCTTCAACAAAAACGGCACACGCGTTTGTTTTCTAGAACGCAACAAACACAAAAAATATACACGTGCACAGATGAAATAAAATATGAGGAAATGCTAAAGCGCGCTCTAACCCTAACTTCACTAAATACCATTAGTGATTGTTTAATTTATTCAAACCACGTGTGTAACTTCTAGTTTAATTCGTTTTTAACCGAAATCCATTAAGTGACACTACAGTGTTTTATTTTTACAACAAAGTTCACTCCACTATTCTTTACACCCGTACACCGTGTACGATTTGATACGCTGATTTTCTTTTAACTGGTTTTCAAACAAATAATACAAAACGAAATTTCAACCCTTATTTAACCTACCTAATTCGTGTTTCACTTTTCACTTCATTTGTTTCGTGTTCAATCGGAGACCGAGTGAATGATTGATGGAGTGAGTATAGCTTCACTCTTAGTAGGTTTTGCCTACGGCTTCACTCGCGTGATAGGCATATCGACAAAATACAGTTTAAGGCCTTTCTCATACTACGCTATTTATTAGCTACGCGACTACGACGCAAACCACAGTTCGCCGACACGGCAGTGTTCACTGACAGGATACGCATTGTAGACGCGTCGCCTCGTGTGCGGAATTTGGTAAATATACAAGGTATTTTAAGTTTTTTTATTCGAAATTGCAATAAAATAACTGTCACACGTGCAAGATACAACGTTTCTGCATTTTGTGTCGATATAATGACATGAATAGTTACATAGTGTAGCTGTAGTGTGTCCAAAGTATTTGTTTTTATTGAGCAATAACTGTTAAGTAGATGAAAAGTTTTATTATTAGTTAGACGGAGTAAATTAATTTTGCTTAGAGATCACAAATTATAAATTCCAAAGCTTTCTCCATTCAAGATAATAATGAGTACTTTGCTAAAATTCATTGATAAAATTAAATATTAATAAATGTTGTATATATTATAATTGTGACTAGTTAAAAATATCCTAAGGAAGCTAGTTAGGTTAGTTAAGTTAGTTAGGCTAGTTGTCGAAATTGCAGAACTACCAAGACTTTTGTAAGGTTCAATCTTCCTATATATGTACATATTATGTATACTTGAGTCGCGGAGCATGTGGATATGGCCACTCCCCGCTAAAAACTATTTTATAACATGTGCGCATAGCTCAATTTACTTTGTAAGCAAAATTTATTTAAGGCATTTTAAATTGTCGACGTCAATCTACAATGGACCTTAATCACAGAGGCGAAAGGCAATTGTGTGTTGCCAATGTTGCCCTCCAACGAATTCCATATCGAACACGAACGAAATTTATACTTCCGTGTGCACACACCCTAAAACGACATTTATTGTTGCCTCGGGTACCGTGCGTAATTTCCACGGCGGTAGCGTAAATTACGCGTAATACGTCGGCTGCTTATCTATGCTAAGTTACTGCGCCCGTCTCGGGCAGGTAAAACGGTTGTTTTGCTGATATTCGAAGCGAGCGCTCAACAAGGAGCGACTTGAATACTGATAGGCCCTCTCGTCGCTGATTAATGTTCGCGCTACAGGTAAGCTTTTAGATTACGTTAAAGAATGTCGTTCGAATAATAGGAAAGGGTTAGTAGGTTTTTGTTTATTGGGGTCATTTGTCTCCGCGGAAGTGTCGTTTAGAACGGGAAGCTAGCGAAGGAGTCAGTTAGGAAGTAACGAAGAACAATTCTTTTTCTGTAAATAGCTGACTTAGAAGTAAATGATCCACGTGATGGTAAAAAATGTTTGATGTTTCGATGTGTCTGACATGTTAGGATATAGCATGACACCTATTTTCTTACAAATGTAGACGTATATAAAAATCTAAGGTTAGTAAATTTAGCAGAGAGTGTTATTAAGAATGTTAACCAGTTTGTCAAGTAATGTTAAGAACGAAAAAAGTTAATGAATAATTATGTCACAACAAACTAAGGTAATTAAAAAAATTAAATACAGCTGTTACACATTGTTATCTTATGGTTACCTGGATATGGTTCCTGGCAGCAAGGATAATATCTCTCATGTCGTTCAGCAGGCACGCCCAGGATGTCCCACTCCACGGATGGATAGTACTCCCGCAGGTCGATACCAACCTCCACCATATCACCTTTCTTCTGGTTTATGTGCTTCAAGTCAATCTGCAAAGGGAATTTTATTTAAGGACAGAAGAAAGAAAATATCATATTTATTTTCAATACTTTTAAATAGGTATTAAAAGAAAATGACATAAAAGTAATATTAATCTTATTAATGTAGGACAGAAGATGTTATCATTAATTTTGTAGTAAAAGGCTGTGTAAAGTAATTGTGGTTCATTTTCAAGTGGAGTCTGACTATCTTAAACCAGTAGTAGTAAGTTGTGATATTACAAACATCCTTATCAAAATGAAATATCATGAAAACATATTTTTCCAGAAACGACGCCAAATTTTTGATATTTATACTTTACCTATGTGACTCGTTTAATGCTCAACCACACATAAAACATCGAGAGATAGCCCATGGTTATCTTTGGGGACACCGGGACTGACAACCGGAAAACGGGACTATCCCGTTAAATACGGGACGTTTGGACACATTAAATATGCATCATAATATATGTCGGAGACGGAAATAAAATTAGACTAAAATCAAACTAAATAAATCAATAAACTTTGAATAAAACGTAAATACGGAAACTGTAATTTAAATGGCAACTCTGTGCGAATTGTAAACGTCACTCGATGGGATATCGGAGAGGGGGAACCCA
>DWJQ01001309.1:0-11319 GCA_018248915.1 Hesperia meskei straton
TCAGTATCGATCCCTAATCACCCCCTGATAGTTATTTTGGAAATATATTTAATGTACAGAATTGACCTCTCTACAGACTTATTATAAGTATAGATGAAAAATTGTAAAGTGACGTCACACTAAATAGGGGGGTGGGGCTCACAAAAGTGACCAGCTGTGATAAGAACGGGCTGAGGGTAATAACGAAATTCATGTGATGTAATTTAAAGCTAGCGCGCAACTCACCAGTCCTGGTGCAGTCTGGCCTGCCGTTCCTCACGGCGGTGTCTGGCAGTGGCTTCCCGTCGGACGTGACACACCAGCAGCCGGCCGCCGCGCCGCCCGCGGCGCACTGCACGGCCGCGTACGTCCCGTCCGCCCGGCAGCGCGGCACAAACGTCGCGCGTCGACCGCCTTGCGCGTTTAACGCGTACCGCAGCACCGATAGACAGGATGACTGGCCCTCTGGTGGAAGACATCATGACATTTAGTTCAAACCATTGATTCAACATTAGTTTTGGAGTCACCCAGAGGCGGAAATTTGGCACATGACTAGGTATGCAAAGTTACAAAAGGTGCGCGTATAAGTTTTTAAACAAAAAAAGTATCTAGATATAAAAGATTAGGTAGTAAAATATATAAAGATATAGAGTCAATGAGGTGTTTGAGTTTTTCGACAATTAATCCACTTCTAGATTCATCTTCTTTCACAATATTTATGGTCCAGTGGCGATTCCTGGTGTTTATAATTGGTTCAAATCACCCCCCAGACCACGGAAATGGAGGGGGTTTCAACCCTCGATTTTTTCCCCTTGTCGCATGATTTTTGTACGGCGTTGCGGAATAAAGCTGTACTGAAACGGTATGAAACTGATGCCGTACAGAATCAAATGACCAAATTTACCCTGGAATTTTCAAAAAATCAAAAAAAATTACCGACTTTGTGGATCACCATTTTTTTACGAGACTGCGCGCTTTATTATTTTTCATGGATCTACCGATGGTGAAAATGCCGTACAAAATCATATGACCAAAATGTACTCCCTCTACCTGCACTTTTGAATTCTCACCAGCACTCAGTTGGACAGCTTACAAGTGACGGCATAGTGCTGAATCTTATTATTTTGTGCTCTTATATCGTCCATATACATCACCCGGTGGTTCGTATGACCCATCCATTTTTGACATGGACTATAAGAGATCACAATGAAATTGTATAGAAAATGGAACTCAAACTTTCAACCAAGACGCTACTAATTAATTTATGACACAATACATGTAACAAGAGCTATAAAATCATAAATTCGTGTGACGTAGGTTTTGAACCCCCTTTTATGGTAAGTGGTGAACGTGGGTACTGCGCATTAGTAATTTCAAGGACAACCGATTTAATGTTGCCCCAGAAACAGGTACTTCCTATCAATTGTAGAATTCACAATTTTCTAAGATACCTTTTTTCGTAATTTTTCGGATATTGAATCGATATGTGATTTTATAAGTGAATTAAAAGGTGTCGCCTATCTTCGTCGAAGGTATTTTGCTTCGTAGATGTTTGCTCTTGATAGTCTTGATTCCTGAGTGTTAGGATGATGTTAAGCGAACATTTTCATCTGTGTATATGTGTATGTATCTAATAATGACGGTAAATTTTGTCCCCAGCTGCAGATAACCGCTGTACATAGTTCGGCGCCAGCCCTCACCGTCAGTCAATTCCCGGCGCCGCCACTGTACCATACCCCATGTATAAAGATAGCGTCACCGCATTGCTGCATCGAGCAAACGTCTACGTGTATCTAAATATTGTAATTGTGTAACTGATATTGTAAAATAAAATGAAAGGAAATTGAATGGAACGAACTTTAAACTGTAACTTTAATTGTAGCTATGTTAATGTAACTTTTCGTTTGGTTTCGATTCCTAGTGTGTTTGCGAACGGGCGGGGGCGTCGCGAGATTAGATAGAATAGTTTAGTTGTATTGTTCACGAACGGGACACGACCGATCGACGGCTCGACCGATCGACGGCCCGGCTGATCGACGGCTCGGCTGATCGACGGCTCGATCGATCGACGACTCGACCGATCGAACGGTTGACCGCTCGGCGTTAGGCCCCGCCCACTCGCGCGTCTCATTTATACGTTAAGTCCGCTCCGTTAGGTTACAAATTGTTTTTTTTTTTAATTAAATTAACGGTAGTGTTATGTATATCTTATCTTTATATATAAAATATGTATATGTAAGCGTTCGGTGCGCTATGCGCGTCGGATATTTTGTATTTAGTTGACAGACTTTTTGTAATTACATATTATTAAAAATAAAGGATGTCGTAGGTTGTTAATCGTATTGTAACATGACCGTATTGAAAATAGTTGTCTTTTTTATGAAAGAATGCTGTTGGGATGATCTCGCGGGCATTTGAAAGTATGAGGGAAATACACATATTGGAACATGAAAATGATTTTTATTTTTGTAACGTTTTATTTAAAGTTTTTATAAATCATACTTAACACCTAACAATTATGACTTGCACCATTTGAATGTCACAATATTTCTCAGAGAAAACAAACATTACCGACCCACACTACATTGTACCTACTAACCAACGAGTTGTAGTCAAGCACTTACATAAAAGTAAAAAAAAGGAATGTCAAGGAAATAATTTTGATGGAAATTATAGAGAGAAGTAGTTATATCTAGTAAAAAATAATTGTTATTCTTGTTTGAGAAAGAAAAAAATTTAAAGTAGTTAAACTACTTTCTATCTTAATATCACAAGATTTGACATGTCTGTTTTTCTTTGTAAAAATTCTATAAATTCCAGTTCACAATCACAATATTATACTTAATGAGGTCTTTGAAATAAACATTAGTATTTCAAAGCATTACATTCAATAACAAATGACACAATTATCCTATCCCCCTACAAATAAAAACAACTTGTAGAACTCATCATTATAATTTGGTAGCGGCTGCGCTTTCTACAATCCAGTATACTGAGCCACTAGTTGGATTCACACGGCTTGCAGGTAAGTCCTCTTTGTCTTTCAGTATGCGCTGGAAAAGGATAAAAATAATTAGAAATTGAAATTCAACTTATACATAGAGAACTTCAGAGAACACTGAAGCAAAGTAGTGATATATTTTGTTATTCAAATAATATGAATATTTTGAACACTCAGAGAACTGAATGGAATTTATTCCTGGTTTGTTTTTGAATTGTCAATGGTATAAAGTATAAAAACTACTTCAAAACAACATTTTAATTGATTGCATAATTCAATTATTCAAACAGTGTTATCCATTTGTATACATAATCCATTCAAATTAATAAATGAAGACTGTGAAATTGTGATAACTTACTTTAACCATCTCTGCCTTGCCAGCTCCGCTGATAGCAAAAATACAGTTCCTGGCATTATTGATTACTGGATATGTTAGGGTAATTCTAGCCGGTGGAGGCTTTGGGGAATCAGTGATGGGAGCAACCTTCAGTTCCCGTTCCTCTAGCAATGGATGACCAGGGAACAAGGAACAAGTGTGTCCGTCTGGGCCCATGCCCAGCAAGAGTAGGTCAAACTTGAAGTCATCTCCATTGAAGGCTTTCTTCAACTTCTCTGTGTAATCTTTGGCAGCTTCCTCGGCTGTGAAAGACAAGACAGGAATTTATTTATTTATTGAATATTAGATATAAACCCTTAACTAAGATCAGTTTTATGCCAAAAATTCCTAACAACATTTTGGAAAAGGGCTGATTCTCTGCAACTGCTAGACCAATTTCAACCAAATGCAGCTAAGAACCACTGCAATGAACAAGGCTTTCAATAAAAAACTGCACTCGAATTGGTTCATTCATTCATGAGCTTTGGGGCCACAGAGAGGTCAAACTTATAACACCCCTCTGCATCAGGGGCTAAAAATCTAACGGAGTCTAGTATAATCAGAGAAATTAAAATCCAGTCTTTGTTGGTGCAGCTATTTGGCATGAATAAGAATATAGCAACACTCGGCAAGATTATTTAGACAAACCACATTGTCATTGATCTAATGGTTTTTTTTTGTAACAATGTAACAATTGCCACATGAATGCTAGAAAGACACAAGTCTAAGCTAATTTGTATGAGGAAGCCAATTCAGTATAAATAAGTATAATAATGAGATAGCTTGAATCTACAAGTAAACAGTAATAAAAACTCACATGTGGCAATGGGTATGGTGAATAAATGTTAGTTAAGGTAGTAAATATATTTACCTGAAACACCCTGTTTGATAGCAACAAACTGGCTTGCTTCTAAAGGTGTTTTTGGCACCAGCTGTCTGTTGTAAGTTCCAAAGGTGGAGTCTTCGCTGCTCTCTGGTACAACCCTTTCGTCACAGAATGCTAATACCCATTTAGACCACTCTGTGGATATGGTAGGCAGGGCTTCGCAAAGGTACTTTACTACTGAGCCTCCTGTAAAAAAACAGAAGTTAACGTAAGGGCACTTTGAATACACTCCGATTGAATATGTTTGTCTAAGTTTTATTAACGGGTTCCTTGGTATCATGACAGAATAGTGAGAATAGTAAGCTTATTGAAAACAATAGTTGTAAAGGAAAATTCCTAATGAGCAAGCAACGTACCGGATAGGCCGACATAAAATACCCCTCTATTGTTAATTGAGTCGCTGGAGATCTTTTGTATGTATGATCCCAATTTTTTAATAATCTCTTGTTCGTTTTCTACTTTGATTGTCGTCATTGTTGCAGAGAAATTACGAATCTTCACGTCTAAACTTTTTAAAATCTGATCGGAATCGGAAAAGTTTTGACAAGGACAAGGACGAATGGAATAATAGAATAAATAGAATAGAATCATGAAAATTCTTGACTTCTCCCGCTTCTTTCTGACAGTTCTTATTGTCAAATGCACAGACGAGGTAGGTCAAATGTCAATTTGATATTTCAACGACAATAATTTTATTGTTATCTGTGGCTTGTGAAGTGCGCAAAAGAAATTGAATTAGTTAGGTAGGTACCTATTTATTATTAACTATTAACAAGGGTAGCGAAACTGCTGAATGCAAAATTTACCAATGTAAAACGTGTAAAGCCTCAAAATTTGTGATAAAACCTTTGATATTTCAAGTTTAAAATGAAAATAGTCGAGGTAGGTACTTGGGTAGTTCAAAGTAGGTCAACATCTTTTATGTCGTTTTCATTGAAAGTAGTTAGTATGTAAATAATAACTAATATTAGTAAATAATAACTAATATTAGTAAATAATAACTAATATTATAAATAATAGTAAATATTATTTAAATAATAACTTGAGGAAACATTGAATTTGCACCTAACTGAAAATCATTAATAATTATGTGAAATGGCGAGATTCTGAACTTATTAATTATTGTATTAGTAGTATTTTGTGTAATAAAAGACAAAAATAATAAGACAACAATCATAACATATAAATTTGTTTTAAATGCAATGTTTAGTAGAATTTGTTGAAAAATTAGAGGAAAAAAACATTGTCAGAAGTGGGATTCGAACCCACGCCCACAGAAGTGGACTGCGACCTGAACGCAGCGCCTTAGACCGCTCGGCCATCCTGACTTCATAAATAGGTTCGAAAATATAATAGATTAGTCAAGCATATTGGTACTAAAATATTCCCAGAATATTTTTATTATTTTATTTCGTTAATGAAGATAAACATGATTATTACATCAAATACTTTTAGTCATCAAAAAGGTGTTAGAAACAGACCGTTTATAGTTAAACATTAATTTTATTCATCATAGATATTCAGATCTCTCAGTAAAAATTTAAATCTAAAACTAACGTTAAAGACAGATATAGGGGTTTGTTTCAATAAATGAATTTATTTTTCTGTCAGTTTAAAATATTCAATAGACAAGTTATATATTGTGTTCAAGCGCTAACTAGACAAAAATAAACACTTACAAGACGTATCTACTCCACACTAGATGGCGCACTTATTAAAGTGTCCACTGACCACGAGATAGCGCTGATAGTCATAGAAAAGAAAAATCCGAATCGGAAACAACTCATGTGCAATCCGCGCGCATATTAAAAAGTGAAAGTACGCAAAACGCAAGTAATACGAAACGAGCACGTCGACCCCCAGCCACGGTTGTTGACCGTCAAAACTATTTGTGGGTGACGTAATTACGGTAATATCGGTAACATACGCAGTCGTGAGCTTTTACTGCACCGGTGCTGCCACTTGGACATTATTGTGTTCTTCGTAATAACAGAAGCTTTTATTTAAGTGATTTATTTGTTTTGCTTATTAGGTACCTTGATAATTATAAGATAACGCTTTCCTACTTTCTCTGGTTATTGGTGATGTAGTCATGGGTAGTTAAACTAGCGTTGTAACTTAGTATATATGTAGTTATTTTTTATTTTCGCTTTTGATTAGACTAACCACCTAACAGTCGAATGGGTGTTAGTCACTCCTGGTAATTCATATTTAATCTCTCATATTTTTTTAGCATTGCGTTTCAAATTTTTTTATTTTTAATAACCCGAGCCCTGCAGTGGGGTGGTTAGGTATAAGTTATGTTGTCCAGATCATGATGACTCGGTGATGAAGAGAAAAGTATCGGAGAGGAAACATTTTATTCACGTATCGCTCGGTTCGAACGCTGCACTTCATTGGGGCATGAGGCACTCGGAACAGTGTTCAGTGTCCTATTACGATTTCACCGATCCTATTGCAGTTACAAATACCAAGGGTTGGAAAATGAAATCGATCGACTTCGCGACGACAATATTTGGGCGTAAAATTAACGTTGGACGAAGGTTTTTTTTAATAAAGCGATGATTTTAATTTTGACTTGACTGACATGGTTTAATCAATTTCTTTGATATATTTTTAATCTCAGTAGATATTAGGTTCGTCACTGGTCAATCACTAGTGCGCCGAAAGCGAGGCAGTCAAATTACCCTTATTATGTAATTTTAATTTTTCTATCTCTTTATGTTTGTGGTTACGCTCCGTAATTATCTTTCGCGTCCATAATTACAATAATATCATCAGCGCATATCCAAAACAGAAACTTGCGGTTTATAAACATAATGCAATAATTAAATGCAAAATAATTTATTCATGTAGGTATTCGACAATGTGTGTCAATAAATTTATGCACATCCTGATCTACTAGGGCAGGGTATCAGTTTTTGGGGATCCGAACGGTATACATATAACTACCTCATTTCTTAAGTCTACCGCCGCCGCACAGTGCCTCGCGTTTAGCTAAGAGGTATGTATATTTATAATATCATATTTATTAGTTATCAAACGTGTATCGAAGTTTGGGTATCAATCTATCAATAAATTCGTCTACGAACATGCTCATTAGGCGAGATGAGGCTGTAATTACGTTGGTACGTTGGCAATAATTCGACGGCACCACCGCCACCGCCTTGACCGAAAGTGCACGGCCGAAATACGTAAACAAGTCATGTTCGACTCGTTGTCATGTTCATATGGTTTTGTCCTACAAAATACTTCGATTACTTTTTCTGTTTACTAAAAAAGTTGTAATTTTTATATTTCCCTTTGAGGGTACTTAGGTCCTACCCTGTCCACTTAATCTTTAAAACAAAATATTTTATGAGTACCTAGTATCTAAACTAAAGTATGTTAATTAAATTGATATTTAAATAGGTAGGGATATTTAAAATTCAAAAGCTAGATGATGATAATGGGTTTAGAAGAATATTCACTGTTTTATTGAAGATAGGTCGTGAAGATACTCATATTATAATCGGAAGGAACACCGAAGCAAGCAATTTGTACCAGTCCCTTGCCGTTCGCATATAACAAAAGAGGATGCAAAACGTGACGCTAAAAAAACCAAGACCCTTATATTGGATTATACGTCACATGGTCCTGCAGTATTTTTTGTTATTCCCAAAAACAGTTTTTTGTAGGTATTGTATACCATGATGTATTCTATACACGCAGTTTTGATATAAGTGTGATGTACAGAACCCTAAAAAATACTATCAGCAAATTCCTTGATTAGTTTTGGATAACAATAGATCAATCAGACATCCGCCAGATACACGCTGCCGATAAAATACGCTATTGTGTTGTGATCTTGTGATGTGAGTTTCCTAGTTCGTTCATTTACTATGGAAATATTATTATTTGTCTGTGATATAATAATATTGGTATATTTAGGTTCCTACTGATCGCACCATATCGCCCAAGTTTGTCTGGGAAAGAACGCCCAATAAAAATGAAAGAAAATTGTGTCATACATTGAATACGACTCAAATCGGACTAAGATGGTCAGTCCTGTTCGCAGAGGGTTGTATTAACCTGGTCATTTGGTTAGTAGTAGCAAGTAGGTATGATAAGGCCAGGGCCTGTCAGTGATATTTAGTCCTGTTAGGTTAGGTTAGGTTAGTACGAGCCTCGTTCTAATTCGGTGATAGATGTGTGGCTACCCTTGAGAGTTAAGATGGCCGCGTCTAAAAGTTTAACCGGATCTTAAAACAGGTATGTTTATTCCGTTATTTCAACGGTTTAATCCCGCACTAACCAGTCATTAATCGGATTGATTTTGATTGCTCGGCTCAGTAAACCACTATTTGATGTACCTACATATATAACATTCTTTACAATTTTATATGCCATTGTTAAGATTTGGATACGTTGATAAATCTGAGAAGTTATGTCGTTAGAGAACTCTCAACGTGCAAATACTTATGCCACAGGCACAGGCAGAGATGGATTAAGTATTATGATAATTACAGATACAGTACAATTACATACGGAGGCCCGGAAATGCTCTCGCGAGCGCCCATATGGAAAAGATAGAGTTCTTGGCGCAAATATTTTCATGTCTCCAGATTATGGTGTCCCAGAAATGTCCAGAAATTTTTTTCTTTAGTCGAGACGGCAAAATAAATGCGATGACTCGAGAATTCTCGAGCTCCGTTCCTCAGCGTTAAATCGTTTATCTTTTGTTAGTTGGCAATGTGACTGTTATGATAAGGTTATGTTGTGTGTGTCCTCGTGGAAAAAGTACCTAAATAAACCACATGAGTTTTAAATGGTTTTTATGATGCGGTTAGTACTCTTGTATTTGAAATGAAATTTTAAAGAGCACTATAATAGCATCTAAAACTAATGTTGCTGATTTGAGTTGATTTATTGGCAATTAAAATTCCACTTTGAAATTATATTGAAAGTTAAAATTGTGATTTGTTTAATCAAGGCATGTAGGTACTGAGATGTTATTAACATAAATAGTTGGAATTTAGATATAAGAGATATTAAAATGCCTTATAATATCTACTTATAGGTATCACATTAAAAACTTGAAAGTTTAAGTTAGCTGTTAGCTGTAGAATATTTGTTTAAATATAGGAAGGTATGTTTTGTTTAATTGTTATGGATATAATATGTAGTAGGTACACGTTACTTTGTTGATTTTATTTTACTGTGTAATAGAGGTAGGTACATAAGTTTCCAAATAAAAATAAACAAAAGGCTACCATCGCCCCGCGGCAAACATTGACACACGAACGGTTGAATGACTAATATTTATATACGGTGCACTTCGTAAAGCTGCGGTCAAAAGCTAGTTTCCAACCCGTGTGTCGTGTTAATCCATAGAACAGCTAATTGCGTAGAATAGGTAAATTAAATTTCAGTTTCTTTACATATAAAATTCAGTTTTGTAACTAAGAAATTAAAAATGATATAAAACGATTCTTTCACGAAATGACAGTTATTACATTAGTATGTATTTGTAAACCAAAAGAGAAATAAACTTTAATAAAATTATTTTTATTTTATTTTAATGGACTTTCGTGTCTTCTTTAAGTTGCTCATTACAAAAAAAATGTTACTAATCACAATAAAATAAACACATTAATTTGGTCCAGCCTTAGCAAGGACTGCATCTGTACCATCTATACGACTCAATTCACATGACATTCCATATCTATCGACCATCTTGTCTGTGGCCAACATATATGTCGTAGAGTGGTTGAACTTGGCCTACATCGCGCTTTCTCGCTTCAGACCGTAGGCCGGATTTTGTTCAGGCCAGCCGCGTCAAATTGACAAAGCAAGACTTATAGCCTAGGATTGTGGGACTCCTCGCCTACGCCTTATTAGGCCTTGTTGATGACGGTTTGGGCTTCTACAATATTAACAAAGATGACATCTTTATTACATTAGTAGTTTAAGATATGGATGGATTGTATAACAGTCCCATAACATTGACCGAAGGACAATCCTTACAGGGTGACGAACGTCGTGTGATGAACCAACATGACGGCTGGTGCGACCATATGGCTCATTCAAGTCACTCTTCTATTATAACTAATGGCTCACACTATTGAGCAGACGTCTGAACCTTGCCTTATATGACAACATTTGAATTGGAACAATAACACACTTGAATACAGCGTCGAATCTGTCTGTGTTGGTTGATCTTAAAAGTGATAAGTTATATGTGATAAGTGGTAAGTACATAAGCTAGCAAAGTCAAACTTAGTCTGCTAATAAAATCTTCTAAATATTGTCACCTTCATCCCATAAAGATAAATGTCCAGGGTGAATCTGTGAGGGTTGGAAAATACGATAAAACGCTGTGATAGAAGGGAAGCAGTTAAAAGTGAAAAGAAGTTCCTTTGCTGGGCACGGATTTCCTATCAGAGTCCTTGCATCGATACAGAACGACCATACGTTAACAACCAAAATAATAAAGTAGTCTTTGGAATGAGGAAGCGAGGAAATGAGGAGAGGAGTTAGTGAGGAATTCCACGGACGGCAGTGATCGTACGAGAAAGTCTGTTCATTTGTCACTTATTTGTTAAACTTAAAAAGCTGTATTCGCAGAGAACCAGCGAGCTACATTGTTTTTCGCTGAATTATACCTACTTGAGTAGTACATGTGTAGTGTGAAATATGTACATTATTACCAGATGTATTCAATGCCGATTGCCGACGCAATTGTAGGCACGTGCAAGCTTCCAGTCAAATAGGTTAATGTCGAGTGCATTCTAGATAAAAACACCCGTGGAATTGTCGCTAATAATAAGCTCTACACGATGTTATGTTCCACGGCGTAGTTTTCCTAAACGCTTTGCTGCAATAATTTTACAATTTTAAAGGAATTAAGGTAGTAAGAAAATGCACCCTTCTGCTGCCGCCCATGACAACTGACAACTGTGAGTACTGTGACCCATATAGCTTGGCTAAGTTAAGCTGCAACCCACTAATGGCCCACTATTGAGCACGGGTCTCTCCTCATTACTGAGGAGGCCCAGAGCATACTCCACCACGCTGCTCCAATGCGGGTTGGTGAAG
>DWJQ01001310.1:0-11318 GCA_018248915.1 Hesperia meskei straton
TTGCCGCCTCGCTGGAAATCGAACCCAGGACCCTCGGAACAGCGATCGGCGTGTTAACCATTGCGCCATTCGGGTCGTCAGTTTGTAATATTCATAAATGATTTGCCGGAGACAATTAGTGCGGATCGTTGTTTGTTATTTGCAGAAGACCTAAAACTATTCTTGGAAATAGAGAGTCCCTTAGACTGCGACTTACTTCAAAGGGATATAGAAAATGTTATGAAGTGGAGTAGGCAGAATAAGCTGTTGTTTAATAAAAACAAGTGTTCTGTAATGACGTTTACGACTGCGCACCATCCGGTAGTGTAAAATTATCGGATGGATGAAAGTGTTATGGAAAGAGTATCAACAATAAAAGATCTGGGAATTTTGATGTGCCCAAATCTTAGTTTCTCTAACCACATTTGTAGCATTGTTACGAGGGCCTACAAATCACTGGGATTTGTTTTAAGGCAGTCGAGAGACCTTGAAAGTGCTGCGGCGATAAAAGTTCTCTATAAAAGCTTCGTAAGAAGTATATTGGAAAGCAACGCAGTTATCTGGAGCCCACATGAAGCAAAATACATATTCATGTTGGAAAAACTCTAAAGGAAGTTTTTGAGATTTCTATACCATAGGAAATATAGATATATTGTAGGGTACCCTAATGTGTACCCATCCCTGTTTATACAGGGCATGTTGGGGTACGATTCTTTAAAAGTTACAAGAGATATATTTTTGATGGATTACTTTTATAATTTAATTACCGGCAAAATTTTGAATCCTTCCGTGCTAAGCCTGTTATCGCTGAACATACATACCTAGTACACCCACATTTGTCGGTATACTCTTTTTGCAGTACAGGCTTCAAGATTGGTGATGGCAAGGGAGTCGCCGCTCATACGAGCATTGAACCTGCTTAATGGTGTTCTTGCTTGGGATCCCTCGCTGGATCTATTTTTTTCAACGCCTGCTGTAATTCGCAGAACGGTCAGGAGTCATAAGGAGACGTTGTAAACGCATTGGATAAACATCTGTAATGTTTACATATGTCTGTATGTAATAAATAAATAAATAAATGTCGCTCAAATTTAAATGGGATTACTCTAAATGTTCTAGCTTTTGAATGAAAAAACTATAATTAAAATCGCTTCAACTATCTTATGAGGTGATACGTAAAAAAGTTGTCGCATTCCTTTTGAACTTCCTCCTTTTTGGAAGTCGGTTAAAATATAATGGAAAGCTGTTAGTTCAGCAAAATATTATAAGGGTCCTTTATAGGCGCAATACAACCAAAGAATTATTGTGTTGATTTATTGTCTGTTTGTGTGATGAAGTGAAGTAGGGTGCCCAACTTTTCATTTTAAAGTAACTTTTCAATTTTATTTCAATCAATTCATTAATTTAATGAATCATTTACAAATTTTTGACTGTAGGTAAATAACTTTCTCTCGTCTTAAACTATGTTTTTCCAAATTTAATCCAAAGCTGGTAAGCGGATTAAATGTTTAAAGTTAAAAGTCAGACAAAAAGAGTTACTTTTGCATTTATAATTATTATGAATTTTCAAACAAACTTTTAACCCTTAATTAACCTTCAGGATTAAAATCTCTCTCAATAATTACGAACAAATTTAATGAATTTGAACAAGTATTTTTTGTCATTAGGATATCCGTGATATTCCAAGTGAGGTCTGCGAAAGCTGTCAAGATATCCGATATGTATCTCTTGAGACGAATCGGCGTAATAGTGGGCGTGGCTTGCGTCCTCCTGTCGATACGGACGCTGGTGGCGCCACCAGCGGTCATCGTGGGGAGAACGAAGGAAGATCTCAAGGCGTACCTGTGTAATACTGACTGGTGGGACCATTCGTTCACTACGCGTAAGTAAGAAGAGAACCAGGAACTATCATCTATTTCTTTATCATAACTTGATTTATAACCATACCCCACGGTGAGGATTAAGGTGGCATACGAGCATGCAGTACCAACCTTCCGCTTTAAAAAAGTGTCAAATAATTTTTATGGTGTTGGAGAAAATTTAGACTTTTTTCTCACTCTTTTATTATTACAACATATTTCCCATTTCAAAAGTTTGAAGCTTAAAGCTGATTGATTGTAATGCTGTTAACACAATTATTACATGATCTCAGTTCGACCACTTAATAAATATACCTAATCACCTCAATAACGCAATACAAAGTACCTTATACGTATTCGTCAATGTTAGGGATCACATCAGCATGAAAATTGAAATTTTTATTTGGAAGATTAGTTTTTGCATGTAAAATTTAGTATCGTGCTCAATATATGTAAATTTTTATCCGTTTATATTTGATTTGAAATAAAATGTATTTTCTGTTTTTCTATTTTCGTTATGCAACAACGTTTTACGAGTAGGTGTTAATGGTTACAAAAACGAAATAAACGCTTTTCTAACGCTTAAATGAATTATAAATGCAGAGCAATAAATTTAGCTACTGTTCTGTACTTCATACTTATTTCATTGTTGTTCTTTAGTAAAAAGAAGATTTTACAATGCGAAATGATTTAAAAATACGAAGTATTTGACATTGTACTCTTAACTGTTAAAGAGTTCCCTTTTCTGGAGCTTTTCCAAAAGTACTTTGCGGAACTCCATTATTACAAAGTAGATTAATCTTCAGTCAGTAATATCAATCGATGTATTCCTCGTCAGTTACGCTATACCATATACAATTCATTAGTCAAATCGCATCTACTATATTTAATTGAAGTCTGGGGTAGCGCCGCCAAAACTAAACTAGCCGATCTCCAAACATTACAAAACAAAATTATAAAAATTATTTTTCGTTACAACCCTTTAACACCTACATCAAAAATATATGCAGAAACTAAACTAATGAATATCAGACAATTATACATTTACAACACTTGTATTCTCATTAAAAAAATTCTAAATAGCGCAATCCATACTAACTTATCCTTCCTCACATCTAAACAAGTAACACGCAAACAATCCGTGCGTCGAGCGAGTTATTTAGTTCTACCCCGAATAAGAACAAACTACGGCAAAAAAACAATTACTTTTGAAGGAGCACAACTTTACAATAAAATACCCTCAGTTCTAAAAAAAATAACAAAGTGGAAAGATTTCAAAAGACAATTAAGTCAGTACATTATAGAGAATTACGTTTAAATTGTCTTGGTATTCATTATGTTTTAAGTAGGTATTATGTTTGCGAACGATTGTTTAAGTACTTTATGTTATAAAGTTCTCATGTAAGTGACTGTAGTCTTTATGAGAATAAATTCTTTAAACACTAATACAATATCTCATATAATATTTAATAATCTATAATAATCAAGCATTATACAAAGTTTCAAGTCCGCAGTGTAATAGGAAACAGTTCTAATTGAACTTGGAAGATTAGCCCGAACATAAAACATTGCAAGTCAAATAGTTACGCATCATTTTACAGTAGGTAAACTAAACATGTATAATATTTGTTTATGAAAGTCATGCTTTCATTGAATCTCTTTTATACAAAGCACAATCACGTTCCATCGCAGAGATAAAACAATACTGTTCACTTCGTGTGAGTACTGAAATTCATTTTGGGTTTCGGGTTGACTGATTTGATTAAACTTTCACATCGTAACAATAAATCCGAGCCCTGTGTGAGGGTTCCCATCGGCACTATAATTACGTATTATCGCAATACTTCAAAGTAAAATAAAATTGAAATAAAAAATAAATTGCAAGGTACCATATTTAAAAAATATATAAACGTTTTTCACGACAGAAAAAGAAAACATCAATCAATGAATATTTTTATTAATAATTTTATTTCTATTTTTGATGACTATTTAAGATCTCTTATCACAATTTCAAGTATGTTGGTAATCATTGCAGTTAATATTTTTGATATAACATATTATTTTATATGTTTCCGAGTTGTTGGTGAAAATGTTTCTAACACAACTGTTCTATAAGTATAGATGGATATAATATCACGTAAGCTTGCATTCCACTCCTCGTGTAGTAATAATGAAAGAAGAATTTCCATTCCACAGTGGAGGTAATCTTCCTGATGTGGGGCATCCGTCTGTGCATCATGGTGCGGAAAGCGCCCTCGGAGTTCAACGAGAGCAGATTCATATCCATGGCAATATACAACGAGTTCCTGTTATCCGTCTTCCTTAATATTTCCATGTAAGTATAATATATTATGCTTTTTGCTTTAGGTAACTGTCACTGTCGTGTATACATACGAAACACAATAAGGTTCCTTTTTTGTAAATATACAAAAATGGCAACAATGAAATAATTATTTTAACTATAGCTTAATATACCCATTCTGACTTCTAAAAATGGTTCAAAGCCGAGAAGGTTACTGGGATTAATACAATTCATCGAATAGCTTTTTTATTATGCCAAATAACCAACAAAAATGCAAAAATGAAAAAGAATAAACGTTGAGTTTCTCAACGTTTATTCTTATTCAAACAAGTGATATTCGCCTTGCGACAAGCTCAGTGCACATGAATTAAAATGACTTGTCTTCTCTCGCAAGATGGAATAAAGTAAATCTTTGATAAAGAATGCATTGTTTAAATAATAGTAATATCATGTCATTCGTTTATTATTATTAAATCTTTATATTAATATACTTTATTCTTTGTCCGTGTATGCCACTGGGCTTTTCTAATATTTATAGACAGATTATGATGATTTTAATGCGTTTCAACTATATTTAAACCATTTAGACTCATCCAATCTCCGAATGGTTTAAATTAATAATTGGTTTGGAACCATTAGATGACGCTGTCGAAATTAACTATCTCCACCGATTCGGACTTCGCCACGTTGGCTTATTTATGTAATTTGGTGCTTATGGCTATTGGAATAAATTCATCTTCATCTTATTCATCATCATTTCGACATTTACGACCATGGATATTAGGTGATGCTTTAAATCTATAACATATATCTCAGATATTGAACAACTATAACTGTTTAATGTCTACACTGGAAGATATTTGAGAAAACCTAATTTAGAGTCAACGTATCGATGCATTTAACTTTAGATAGAACGGTGAAATAGAAACGGTGATCATCATAGATCGCTCGTTTGTTGTTTATCTATTGAAAAATGTGCACATGTTTTCGTCCTGCATTTCTGAGATGCTCCTCGAAGTATAATCAGAATTTTGTAACGATATTGCTAGAAAAATCTTACATAAGATCCATCGCCAGTTAGTGAGCTGAAGCGTGACGTTGATCGAACGTGTGCCGGCGATATTGTTTTCTTGCATCCGCTGCTCTTAGGGCGCTTTCACAGAAGATATACGTCACACAATTATATTCATAATAAAACCCATCGATGTGTTTGTGAAAGATGTTTAAGAAAAACTTTTGCTCTATTCTTTATCAAAGCATTAGACCTTAACAAAACAACAATATTTTATGTTTGTCTATGCGGTTGCTGCCAAATTGCAAAAATTGATTACCTAATCGATTTGGATATGAATTTGAGTTTTTATTATTTGTTATAGTGAGAAAACTTGGGGTAATTATAGGAATGTATTATGACTTTTTAATTTGAACCCTGTACATCATTACCTTTTTTACTTTCTGTGTTTTAAAGGGCATCGTATTAAATTATGTGTACCGTCAATAGTCTGAAAATTCTCCGGAAACAGATAAATTTGCATAATATATAGGTACGCCTGTGTGCTGAAAACGCAAGCCAAACATACAATAAAAACAACAAAAAATAATAATATTTATTCTCTTATTGTGAAATGGACCTTATGAAGCTTTCGTGAGATAAAATTGCTAACATTTTATTATCATTTCCAACACTAAACTTTTAATTAAAAACTGAAACTAATATTCGTACAACGTTTATTTTGTTATTATAAATGTTGTGTTATTAAATTTGGTTGAAAAGGAATAAAATCAATAACTTAGGAACACAGATATAATCCATCTGATTTTGGGGCATAGCAGAGTTATGAGTATTTAATAGGAATGTCATCTAAGAAGAAATTATAGTAAGGTACATATTTATCGGACTACGCGATGCGAAGTCTACTTTTGAGTATTCTTGATGTGTTTGTCAAGTACATATATTTGTAGGTAGGTTTCTCTTTACCTTGGTGTTCAAGACATCAAAGTTATCCACCAATTTTGATGTAGGTAATTTACATCAATAACTTTGTCTATTCATTCAAGTGTCTCTATAATTTCTGTTAACATATACAAGTACAGTGCGCCCAACTTATCTCTGAAATGGCAAAAATTGGAACTAATAAGTACGTTGTGGTCATTCATCTGTCAGTTACTACCTCTCGGCGATTGGTCTAATGCGTCCCACAGCGCTTGTCTTCATTTCAATCTTAAGTTGAATTTACTATAATCAAAGTTTTATATGTTTAGACGCGATACGCCATATGGCCAATAGAAACATATGAAAGTCGAACAACGTAAAGTGGGACATTATTAACACGTAATTAAAATTATTTTTGAAGTTTTCCCCTTTGTATTTGTAAATCTCGTAACAAATTAGGGTACATTAGATATTATTTTATTTATTCAGGATTTGGGCAATTGGACCAAAGCATAAGAATTTTAATCTATTGTACATTTCTTGAGCAAGAAAATAGCCAATAGTTAGCCGCTTTCTCGCCGGCAGTGGGACAACTGCCATGTAACAATTTAATACAAACATTCTCAAGTAACAAATTACATAGCCGGGTTGAATTTTTAAGTTACGTCCCGAAGTTTGACACGACGCGGCTACACTAATTGTAGACTAATTGTACAAATTGTAGAGTTGGCAAGTTCGCGTGCGGTCGAAGCCGGCGTTAATCCGAACCTCCTGTTATCGTTAGTTAGCACTCGTTAAAACATTCTGATTCCGGAGCCCTTCGAAGGCTTTAAGACTTCCGCCACTACAATCCGCTAAGCTCTCCAATCCGTGATATATGTATGTTCTTGATAGGGCTGTGGCCCGTCTAGCTACCACCCTCGGGTTGTTATCGTGTCCTAATTGCGAGCTTGACAGCTGGAATTTTCTTTCTTTCCTCGTCCTTCTGACGATTCCAATGACGTAATGATTGACATGCCGGATCGCCATTCTAATCCTGAATTCGATTCCAAGCGAGGAGACAATTTGAATAATGAGTTTAAGCTTCCGTTCTTGGCTGGGTGTGTCTTTGTCTTGTGTGTGTTCCATGGTACCCACGACACAGGGATTCCTTTGATGGAGCTATGAATGTTTAGCGTTAAATTATTTTTCACTCGTGGGCTTCAAAACATCGATAGTGCATTTGGTGTTACTGATGTCCATCGGCTACGACTGCTTACCATCATGTGGCTCATCTGCTCATTTATGGCAAATTTCATGAAAAATCAACTGTTAACAGGCTTCTCCTTAGTATTTTTTACCAACCAAACTACTAAGTGACTGGACTACTAAAAGACAGACGAAAGCGGGTATACCTATACTAAAACTGAAAGGCATCCCACTTAGTTAAAGGAATCCAAGCGACTGAAGATGGCTGTCCTCAAGAGCAGCTCTCTAGATCAAAACTGAAAGCTGTTAAGATAATAAAGTCCATCGCTCGGAAATGGCTCTTGTATCTGGAGACTTGAGTCTTCAAAGTAAGCGAGCTCGTGGCACAACTCAGCAAATCATAACAGCTAAACAATGATTTATAGTACAAGCTCTATAGTTCGGAAGCTATTGTCAGAATTTTTAACTCTTTGTCTATGCATTAAGTACTTAATACATGCTAATCTTAGAAGTAGGTTAATGTGTTGTGATTAGCATCATTCAAAGTTTGGTACCTATTTACTTAAAAGTAAAATAGCTAACTTATTTAAAAGAATCACGAAGTACCTACTTACGAGTATAATTATATTAATTTCATTTGAATGGTTTGTGGGTTCTCGTTATACCTGATTTTAAGCAAAGCGTGTAACATTAAAAAAAAGTAAAATTATCTCCGTCCTTCTATCGATTTGTCTTTCACGTATCAACTATGCCGATTTTATGTTGAAATGAAATGAAATGATTTTATTTCGAACTTGGTTTTTACAAACACTTTTCGAATGTCATCTACGCCATCGCTTCCACAAATCCCTACGATGAGTGGCCTTGGTAGAAGAAGCGGCAAGAAACTCCCAAGGAGTTTCTTTTTTCTTCCCCACTCACAGTTACAGAGAACACTTATCACTACTTAAGGCTATATTTCAAACTCATGTCCAGGCTGTTTCATCTTTAAAATATTCATCCAGTTTATAATAACCCTTCGTCATAAGAATGTCCTTAACATGAGTTTTTAGCTTACAGTATGGTATTTCCGTTAATTCTAACGGTATTTTATTATAAATTTTTACGCATCTACCCATGAACGAGCCACCAGTTTTACAGGTATAATTGACCTCGGATATTTATTATCTCGGAAATTATCCCTTAGGGCGGTGAAAACAAAAAACATATACCTATTATTTTCGTAAAATATCGGTAAATCGTTTAGTCGATCATTCGATCTTTTCGCAATGGCGCGTTTAATATTCCCCGCCTTCCCTACAAATATTTTGACGTTGTTTGTCTCTCACGCGGGCGAAGCCGTCTGTGATAAAAATATGAAACTATAACGTTTGTAAAAGGCACCAAAATGATTATGACGTGTATTGACAAAGTACCTACCTACACGAAGATGGTATGATTTGAATTTAAATTGAGTTAACTGTAATCCTAGGAGGATAGAGGTGTGAATCGAATGTAATTTGATAGGCGGCTTATTCAATGGAGACCTTATCTTATCAAACGTACAATTGAACGGTGCCGCGGGGATTCAGACGGATTCTAATTCGATCTAGAATTTACTTATGACAATTTAATAGGTAGTTGTATTAACGCACTTAGTATGTCGGCTTACATCAATCTCAACTGATAGACCAACTTAATCCACAAGAAAGCTATCAGTAGATGGATGGTTGACTGCTGTTGGCAAAAATTATAAAAAAGATACAGAAAAAGATGTCCCAATTGTCATTAAATAACAGTGTTATGCCCTATGTCGTGGTAATTGGACTAAGCTATAAAATGCCAATTGGAGTAATAAATTTTTTAATCACCAATGGGGGTACAAAAAGGGGGGGATGCTGGATGGAATAATATAATTTTTATATTTAATAAATAAATGATAAATGAATATATTTTATTGGAAGTAGTTTTTTACAAACTCTTTTCGAAAGTCAATCTATGCCATCGCTTCAACAAAATCCTACGGTAAGTGGTGTTGGAAGAAGAAGCGGAATGAACTCCCAAGGAGTGTTTTTTAATTAATTTTAGATAATGCTAGACTTCAACTCCACCTGATGGTAAGTGATAGCGTAGACTTCTTTCACTTACACTAAGTTAGGACTTGGTAGAAGCATTACTTACTGGCTTTTGATTTGAAGTCACCCACATAATCATCGGACGGACACTCGGACGATGGCAATTTATTTCAGTCTTTCACGGCAGACATAATAAAGGACGACCGGAAGCGCATCGTCATTACCGGAGGGATACTGCCAACGAAAGATGGACACTTAGTGTTAGTGTGTGCGTGTGTGCCTATTTGTGTGTGTGTGTATGTATGTATGTGTGTGTGTGTGTTTGTGTGTGTGCGTGTGTGTGAGTGTGGTGTGTGTGTGTGTGTGTGTGTGTGTGCGTAGTGGAATGAGGATAATGGATTTTAATGATGAAGTTCCTACTCGTTTCCGATCTTAAATAAAAAAAAATATATATTGTAAAATATATTGTAACCAGTAGCCTAGGTAGAAGGGGCCTTGTGCTTATGAAACGCGTCATTCCAACTTCGATACCCGATCAAGCAAAAATTTTTATTATGGTAGGAAAACATTTATTCTCAAAACACTACTATTGTCCATATTACGATTAACATGCAACCCTACTGCAGGGTTAGAGCGTGTTAACATTTTAATGGCATTTAAAGTATTAAGTTAACGTAATGCATAGTTTAATAACCTGCGGTTTAACTGCGTAATTTGGCGTATTAAAAACCTGTTGCCGATGTTAAAGTTTAATAATATCCAGCTCAGCATGACATCATGGCAATTGTTTACTGACATTCAATTAAATACTGATGCTGTTTATTTAACGAATTAACTACAACTGAATTATTCGTAGCTGGAAATATGTAAATAAAAGTATTTTATGCAGAAATAAGCTTCATCATTTGTAAAAAATTATATTCTATTAGCTGACCCGGCAGACGTGTAAGCGGTGTGTAAATATTTATAACAACACATTTCATTTGTAACAAAATGACCAGGCTTACAAAAAATACCAGACTTTTACAAAACATCCAGCGAACTCCCTGGACTTTTCAAATTTCGAGATGGTAACCCTATTACAATGGGGCGGCAGGGTAGTCAATAACAACCTCAATTTTTTAAACCCATTAAAACTGTTTGAACTCGTTTGCATAAAGCGATTCGTATTTATCGTACTCCTTTAATATCAGACCATTTGCATAAACCCCCGTGCCCATTTATACCCAACTTACCTAAATGGGTTTACTAATTTCTGCCTTAAGCTGTTTGAACATGCACGTTAGAAAACTGGAAGGAATATTAAAGTAATATATTTAGTTTAATGAAACCAATTAGCAGTGTACACGAATGAAACCAATTAATTTGGGGAGCACATAATCTGGACCTAAATTGAAAAGTCACTTTACAGCTTGAACCAATGAGCGTTTAAAAACAGAGTGCGCTTAAATTGGAAATATATTTGGGTGTTCGAAAAAAGAGAGTTAAAACACGTAACAAATTGATGTTGGTCCAGTCGAAACAAAATCACTTACTAGATGTACCTAGTAATGCTACTAGCAATAAGTTGGTTAGTGAACATTTCAGGAGTAGCAATGTGTCCTCTATATTACGGTGTCGTATCTCTAAGGCAGACCGCACATTGGTTACTAATATTAATTTCTTTATGCTAGTTTTAGTGTTGCCATTACATAATTATTACTTTATACATTTATATTAGGTACTCCCTAGCATAGCCTAAAAGTTTAATTTTTTCCATGTGGAAAAGATTTTGTTACATCATCGATAAAGCAGATTGTAATGTGTAAGCATATTTTCACAAAGGACATAATCCATATCCATACTAATATTATAAATGCGAAAGTCTGTTTATCTGTCTGTATGTCTGTCTGTCTGTGACGTTTTCACGGCTAAACCACCAGTCCGATTTGGATGAAATTTAGAATGAAAATAGTGGAAGACCTAGAGTCACACATAGGCTAATTTTTTTTCAAAAATCAACC
>DWJQ01001311.1:0-11318 GCA_018248915.1 Hesperia meskei straton
CGGACGGACGGACAGCGAAGTCTCAGTAATAGGGTTCCGTTTTACCCTTTGGGTACGAAACCCTAAAAATAGAAGAAGAAAGAAGATACTTGTCCTTTAGCCCCATTCCAAGCTGGATGTAGTTAAGGCAATGACAACGTTTATTACAACTTAGTACTCTTAAACATCTACCTAAAAAGAGGTGTGTTATAAGTTTGACTGTCTGTGGCACCGTAGCTCCTGGATGAATGAAGCGATTAGAGAACGGCTTATTTTATTCGTATTATGTTAGCAAAGAATGAAAAAACCATAAACTTCTTGTTTTATTGCTGTAACGTAAAATTTAATAAGTATTTGTTTGTGTCTAACACACAAACAAATACTTATTAAATTTTATTATAGTAGTTTAAATAATACAACATTAAGCTAATCCAAAATGCGCATCGGACGTTGACCTCGCGAGCAGCGGGCGAGGGCATAGCAAGCAGACTAGATTTGGCGAGACTTAATAAATTATGGCTTCATTTAATTTAAGTTATAGTTGTATATCTCTACCAACCAGTTCAAAATTTGGCGATTAGCAAATTTTTTACTACATTTATTCTACTTTTCATATCGTTAAATAAACGGATTCAAGGAAACATGACTTTGATCTGAAGATAACATAAATTAAAAGATAAATTGTGTAAAGTAAAGCCATTATTTCTGTTAAATTGATTTACAGTAAGCGTTCTGCTATTCATTATAGGTACCATCATACCATCGCGTAAATAAAATTAATTCCAGTCAATCTTTACACGTTTACTTATATTTGAGTTTAATATATTTGAAAAATATAGAAAAGTAGGCTCCTACGTAAGCCTTTTTGTAATCACTATTTGTCATCATCTAAAACGTAAGAAAGTTATGAAGAGACGGTACCTTAACATAAACCGAATAAACCGTAAATAACCACTCTAATTATAGGCAATATAACGGTGTAATCCAATATTTTGTTGGGGCGCTCACAAAGAAAAATCCAAGATTACCAAGAACTTTTGAAGGGCATCTTGGAAGAGATCCGCAATATTACGTCACCTAAATAGTAAATAAGGTGATTTATTAAAAGCTGTTATAAATATCTGTTTAAGTACTATTTGAAACAAAGCTAGAAATAGCCATCCGACACCATAAGAAGTATTATTTGCAATCGGTTGACAGCATAATTATATCGGTGAGTGGATATATGTAGATAGTATAAAAGCTCTTTTTGGCTGCATAGTACGTATAATACGAGAAATAGGTTAGTCTATTATTTCGTACTCGTTGTGGCTTAGGTGAAATAAAGTTAAAATTATAAACGATTCGTTATAATTGAATGTAAATTAACAATATTTAATGGACATTAATTATAAAATTTAACCAGCTATCATCCCGAACAGCTCATTTAGTCCAGTAATCACTAGATTATGGTAAAGATATAAAACGACTTACACATTGTGAGCATTACAATATTTACAATAGTGAGAGTAGTCACAAACGGAAGCGTTTCGATATCAAACAAAGGGCAATAATCACGGCGTAATAGGTAGGTAACATAATAGAAATAATGATTCAATACATTCGACAGTTTTATTAATATTGGAAACTAGTAAATCGTGTAACCGCGGTAGCGTAGCGATTTATTTCCAAGCACCGACGTTATAGCCAACTAATACGCCGTACCAACAACGTGTATAAATTATTTACTCTGACATTCGAATCGTGTTCTTGGTGTACAGAGCACCACGTAATACAGTTATTAGTTTGTTGTCTGCTGAAGAATACTTAGTTCTAATGTATTATGTACGAAGGGGTTTTATTAAGTACCTAGTGGTTCTTCATCGTTCAATTTTATCGCGAACATGCTGATAGTAGACTACAAGTTCATAATATAACAAAATTATTTTCTGTCATAATATAACCGTTAATTGAAAATGATGTTACACATTTAGGGTTTCAGATGAATGAATAAGATGAATGAATGAAGTTTAAGGTTTAAAATGAATTTCACACACTCTTAAGTGGGCGAGAGTGTTTTTAGCAATTTTTTCCGCAAGAATTTATTTCTTAATGGGTCTTAATTTATGTTTCGATAAACTTTTTTATTTAAAATGTAAACCGTCTAATCGATCTATGTAATCGCTATCGGGCCGTATAACTCAGTCCAGAGTGCAACGTGATTCAGACCGCAGAGCATTTGTTTAGAAACATTTCCTAGGCTTGTTTGAACGCAAAAACATGTAAAATACGTCACGCTTATCTTTCACGCACGCATAGCCCGCACGAGTAACATAAAATGGAAAATTGTTGACACGAATAAATTGAAAAAAATGGAGAAAAAGCAAGGCCCAAAAAATCTACCTGACAATAGTTGGGCTTTACAATTTGTTCCTTAGTTTTGGGTAAAATTAGTGTAGGATTCGACAATATCCTATGGTTTTTTAAGTAATTCAGGAACGTTTATCACCCCCAAAAAATTGCTACAATTGTTAATGTAATGCAATACAATAATTTTTTAAAAGTATCTGATAAATACTTAAGTGTGTTTCTTATTCATATTTATTAACAACCAATGTGGCACCATAAAAAATAGAGCGTCAAGGGCGTCATGGAAGAAAAGTAACATCTCACATAGCCATAGGATAGGACGATGAGGTCGCTTATAAGCTTGTAACGATGTCTTATTTTTCGAATTATTAAGTATTAGTTGATAGACGTTATTTACAAACAGTGATCCTGTATACATACAGTCAGAAATCACAACCATATTCCTGGCATCTCCGAGTCGTTTAAAACAATGCAATCAATAGCAAACGCATCACTACAACTATGTACGTTTCATAGTCAGCCCGGTTTAGGTTATATCAGACATGCAATCAACCGCAAGACCCCGACGATCCCACCACAACGCGTTATTGCGTCGCGTCGCAACTAGACGACAGAGGTCGGAACTGGCCAGCTCGGATGAAAAAAGTTACAAGGCTTTATAAAGTTACGGGCAAATATTACACGTTACTGTTGCTGTGAAGTAATGCATTAGAAATGTGTTTTTTATTATATTTTGTCTATGCATTCCAATCATGTCTCGACTTTACCACATTCTTTGATTGAAAGTCACATGAATTCATGATTCATGAAATTCATCAGCATTATCATCTCAACCCATAACCTTCCCACTGGTAGGCATGGATCTCTTCCGACTCTTTTTCACAGTTTCCACACGATGGTTTCCGTCACCTAAGCAAGTAATAATTTTATTCAAATACAAACAACATTTTTGTAATTAAAATTTTACTGCGACCTAAATTTTAATTTATTACATTAATTTTCAGTGTATTTATCCTTATCGTGTGTAGGTACATATTTATTTAGACAGTGGGGGCCTACTGAATGAACACAGGGAAATTAACATACGGGACCCTCATTGCATACACGAGTGCTTTTGACTCTTTTGAGGTCCACAGACGGAGATAATAATTAATCATCGAGCGCGGCAGCAACCATCACATCAACCTAATGTAGATTACATCGGCTCCATGAATAATAGTCCAAAAAAATTTTAACAATCAATTGCATTGTGAATATAAATTGCAAGAATCTTAGCATCTCCGTTGCTTGGTTATACGTTTTAATTACTCACAATCTTATAATTTTGAAACGCAACCCTAAAAAAATATCCTAATTGTAACTTGTAGTACAAATTATATTCTAAATCAGAAGGGATATCTATTTTTGAAAAAATTAAACATACTTCCAGTGGAATATAACTCATCACCACATCAGCGTTGCTATTGGCAAGATCCAGCCAACCACAAGAATGTAAGACGGCGCGAACTTTAATAAAAATGGTTGCACCTACTGAACAATTTGGCACATACACTCTTTTATTCCATGCTCTTATAGAAAATTGATCGGAGTAGCGTCAAGTGTTTAGCAACGGTTCCCGGGATAGCGGGCGCTCCGCCCCTCCCGTCTGCGGCCGGGGGCTGCCGGGCCATCAATCATCGCGGTGGGTGCGACGGGCGAAGAGCGAAGACCCGCTCTAACAAGCGCTGTTTTTACCAAAAATAAGGAACTTCTGAACGTAGAGTTTTCGGTGGTGGTCAGGCCATTGGGCGTTCTAAAAATATCATGGTCTCGTAGATTCGGGTGATAAGTAGGTACAAAATTTGCTGTAATCCAAAAAATCCAAAAAAAAAGTCTTCAAAACAAGCTACATTTTGTACTAAGTAGTTACTTTTTCCACATAAAATAAGTTCGTTCTGGTGAGGGAAGTAAAGACAAAAATGTTGAACGCACTACTTTATAAAATCATATTCACTTATCTTGAGTTTGTTTATGATTTATTTAGTGTTTGTTATGTTTAAAAACTTCATTACATAGTTCCGGGTGGAAGTCTTAGCAGTCGCGCCGTTTCGCTGTAGCCTGTAGCGCAGATGCGCCATTTTAATTGTGTTTGTAATTTAAACATGCACCAAAACGATAAATCACCAAATTTTGTTCAACCAGCTCCGGTGTATTAAGTTAGAGATGATCTACGAGCGTGGATCAAAAGATGGAAAATTCATTAGAAAAATAGGATCGCATAATTAATTCATCGTGTGAAAACATTTCTCTATTAATTCTTGTAGAAAGATTGTAGTTCGCCAGGGGGTGAATAACCTTTTAAACCCGCACGAGTACCTATAGTCGAGATTTTAATGACTCATTACTAAACAATCAGTATCCCAGATCAGTCAGGCGTAATTTAAAACGCTTGCCCAAGTCGAACACACAAACTTACGGCCTCTTTTAGAAAACTTAATTACGAGTACCATCTCAGCTCGAAGAAATCTATTCATAAAATGAAAATATTTTTTTACAAAACAAAAAAATGTTAGTGGGCTAAATTGTAACACAGACTTCTTTTTAAGGAAAATACGAGTTTAGGACATTTTTAGAAATTCCCACGCGATAAGGAACAAACAGGATTTATATTTTCCCTTCAAATGGTTACACCCACAACTTATTCTTCTTCCAATTTTATAAATAATTCGGTTATACAAAAATCAGTTATAATTTTCAGGATATTTGGAATTCCCACTGGACATGTATGGTTTTTAACTTGCCTAATTTCCATAAAGAAATTAATGAAAATCCTCAACTCAATGCCCCGCATACCGGCGAGCAGTTGTTAGTTGACGTTAAGCCGAGTTGTAATTTGTAACCATAAATATTTTCACTGACCCACAATAATAACCATAAAGATAAATGTTAGTGGAATATAAAGAACAAAAAAAGTATACAAACATTCGGAGCATACACAACGTACAAAATATGTACCTTTAATGGGTCGATAAGACGTCTGGTCCAAAACCATTTGTCATTTGGAAAATACAGAAGGTCGTTTCATCTATACTCAAGCCCGAATATGTAGCCTTATTTAGTAACATAATAAGTGATCATATTGTGTCCGCAAGTAAAAAAAAGTTTATACGGGAGTTCTTGCCATAGTTTCTCTACCTAGATACATAGGTATGTAATTGCGTGTAACTTTAGATAAAATATAAATTATCATTAATTTTTGTTCACAGCCTAGGTGCAAGTAACCTTTGTTATAAACACTACTATGATACTCGATAATACTTATGATAATACAGATATACGCATTATTTATTTTGTACGTAGGTATATACTCGTATATTTCTAGTTTCGTCCCAATTGCATGAATCGTGGTCACGGCTGAAATGCGGTGGCGCAGAGAAACTTTTGACAGGGTAACACATGACATTTGACGCTAGTACATACTCTACCTCTACTATATCTACCATCCATCATTTTTGTGTTTGGATTACCACATTCCTACACACTACTCTAACCAAACCAAGCCGCTCAAGAGTCAACACTTTCAAAGAGCTAAGTTTAAAACCACACGACTATTTTAATATGCTCACTTTAGCTGTAGACATATTCGCACTTTGCTCTCAGTTAACGTACCAAGCGAGCGCCGGAACGTCTGAAATTGCTTTCGAATTTCTCAAACTCCGGCATCAATGATATAACGTTTGACAGACGTGATCGAAGCCAGTGACCCACTGATCAGTTCCGGGTAAGAAGCTGCCAGCCCCTTATATAGGTTAACGATGGCACGCCGCCATCGATCGGAATTAGCTCATAGTGTTGCAGACTGCCTAGCTACGAGAGTAGCTCCGGGCGAAAGTATGTTTCTTTAGGTTTTTTGATAACAGTTAAGGTTTTTAGCGTATTTAATTTTTTTTTTTTTATATAAAACTCTTCCGCTACTGAGTGATTGACAACGCTCAGCCGAAACTACTAAGAGCAAGAAGCTGTTTGGTACCTATACATACATGTACTAAGTGGGAAATGTAGGGGAGCACAAAGAAAGGATTTTTGAAAATTCCTCCCCTGAAGGGATAAAATGTTGGGATAAACAAAAAAAATGCTGCGCGCGCCATGCTGTAAGGGGACAGCTAGTTAGTAGATACCTATACTTCTTATAATTATTAGTCACGAGATCTTGATCTAAATCACTTGCAAAACTGCCGTTCTGATATTTTTGGTAAACCTAGGCTTCTGCGTGTAGTCATTAGTCAGGATGCCAAATAAAACCTCACAATTAGGTACTAAAATACTAATACCTCCGAAAAACAAATCACAATCAGTTAAGCCATTTCTAAATTACCAGGTACAAACAGGTAAACTCCGAAGATGACAAAAACGATAAGTGATCTTTGGATTTGATAAGAGTCACCTCAAATATCTGTACAGACGTCGATTACTTAAAGTTTTATTAATCTTTCAGTGCCACACGTACCCTATATATATACCTAGGTAGGTATATTATAGTAACGTCATCAGTTATAACAATCGTGCGCTAATTGGGTCGCGGGACGGAGCGGCCAGCGCGCGCCAGCCGCACAGCTGATCGCAGAGCCGCGACAAAGGTCTCTGGGTTAATCGTCCAACACTATTAACATCCCTATTATGACACTATATTTTTAATATTATACGGGTACCCATGGCTGAACCCCGCGATCCGTGCAACTAGGTCGAAAGAGGTTTTCAAAAATACTTTTATCGTGTATACCCATTGTAGGTATAGTAGAATGTGTAATCCGCGATGATTTAAGTTAAAAATCATATGCCACTTTACTTACTTGTCGTCATTAGGAAATAATTTTATATGTACCTACTAATAATAACTACTATTAGGTAAATATCTAAAACTGTAAAAATTACTCCATTAACTAGTAAGTATGTACTTCACTATTTTTTTTATTTTAATCCTTGTAGATTGCTGCTCTGGTGTCAATCAATAAATAGATTTTAGTAAACCGTTTAATTGCTTATTTTATGTCCGTGTAGGTACACATGTCGAATTAGTTATCACGTGGAAACCATTGAACAGATTAAGACGGAAGGTACTAAGAGTCTTTGTAACTTATACTTACATACATACATATTTATACATACAGACATATTTTATCATAGGAATCGGGTCCGTTCCCATGAGATACTATGGACATTCTGTAGAGAGAGGTTCTATGGAGTTTAATATTCGCTTCACTATTCTTTTATAGTACTTTTAGTACTTTAAATGCTCTGCTATGCTTCTGTATTCCCCACTTCACTTTTCAATAAGGCTGCGATATAGACGGTAGCCTGTCTTTGTGTCTGGTGAGGTTCTCAGTTTAATACCTAAGTCAAAAACTATCTAAAAAAAACTTTATTTTTTTCTTTTATTTACGCCAGTTTTGTACATCACGATAATTTTAAACAGGAAAAATCATCCTACAAATCTAAACTAGCACTAAATCCGATCTTTTCGCTAAAACTAATTTTCTTCCAGATAATCTTTGAAAGCAAGACAAAGTGACAAATCAAGAGATACATACCTACCTCAGCTCAGCTTAATGAACGTAACTAGTCCGTGAGCGTTCCGCTTTCGTCTCATCCTGAACTAACTCCTGATAAACACGTGACCTGCGTGTTGGCTGAACTGACTGACAAAAGGCTGAACCACTCAAAGCCTGGCTACACACACGAGGCCTAACAAAGCCTGACTGCACGCGGGTAATCGGATTTAGGACGTAACGAATGCATGATCTGCCTGCGTTGGTACTTTTCAATGTTTACTATCCGGGTTTTGATTGTCGCGGATAAAAGAAAACACGCAATTTACCTCTATCCCGAGCTTAGCCTTAATAACACTTTCAGATATTTTATAGTGTTTATATTTTATATTTTACGTATTTAAAATAGCAAATTGAAAGATCTTTTTAACCCTTAGGAAACAGTAGGTAGGTACCTATCTATAACATCTTATTTCATTTAATAACTAGCTACCTACGACATCTAGGTCTTAAAATTGTGATATAATTACTTTTCCTTTTCCTCATTCTAACAGTACTAAACAGTAACGCAAATTTATAAGTGTACCATTGAAAAAGCACTTACCTATAAATGAAAGCTACAAAATTAATTAATTAAAAGAATATTTCCAATTTCTGAATAAAATTAAGGTGCACAATTAGAAACATTAATTGAATAGGTATGAAAGCCCGATATTCTGTTACGGGCGTTAATTAAATTCTGGCTTTTAATGTTTTTAATTATTTCCCAGAGAAATCATAAGTAAAATTATCTATACTAATAATAATATAAAGCGGAAGAGGTTAATTATTTGTTTTCTCAACGCGCTAATCTTAGGAACTACTGGTTCGAATTGAAAAAATACTTTTGTGTTGAATGGTCCTTATATTGAGAAAGGTTATAGGAATATAGGCTAACCATTTAAACAAATATATGCAAGTACGCAGACATATCCACTACATTCGCGCAATAGTACCTACCTACCTAATGAGCGGGATTTGAGTATGTGTGCCGTGTGCGCGTGTGTAGTGAGTACCAACACAGCGCACACCACGCCAGTCACGTGTGAATATAAAACTAACAGTCCACATAACGTAACATATTAATCCGTGATGATTAATGGCTAATGGCACTCAGTTAGGGTCAAATCACACCGAGACGAGACGCGACGCAACGCTGCGCGCAGTCTTTTAAAGAGCGGCTCAAAATAGAACTTTATTTTCTACACGAAAAGATACACAGTTTTAAGTTTGTCGATCGCTTAGGATCGACGCAATGCCGGGCTATGAGCGCATGTGAACTCTAGGGCTTTACAGGGCCTACAAAAGTACTACCAAGGAACCTAGTGTGAGGTCTTTCTCCCTTGCATTATAAAGAACTGTTTGGATACTATCAAACGTCTGTCGTGACGATCGCGACGACTTTATTGCTGTACTTACATCAAGGAAAACGTGAGAGTAAACTTGTTTTTCATGGCACAGTAAATTCTGTCTGGAAAAGTAACTAACGTTTGTATGATTCTTTTACTTTTATGAAGCAGTTCTAATTTTATTTATTTCACAAAGTGTTCTGTCTCAATGGAATTTGTATTTAGGTCGAATGTAATAACATCAATGACGTGCTTGTTTGGGCTGCAAATGACAATGTGTTTCATATTGAAGTGGAGAAACCGCTGATTATTCATGACGCTGGAAGTGACGGTTCGCAATGTGACTGGGGAATGATAAGCAAAGATTTATTAGACTCACTCAATTTAGATCATACACAGTTCAGCTCTTCGTGGTTGAAAAAGGAATTTATTTGTAAAGTAAGTGGTACTAACTCGAATGAATATTTTAAATCTTAGTATACCTACGGGTGTTCTTTTACTTATCTTTATTTAATCTTTATTTTTATTTAATCATGAATCCTTGATACTCATTTGAAAGGTGGTGACATCTGCACTAAAGAATCCCTATGGCTGTATATACAGGGCGTCCGAAATCGCGAAAACTTTGAGAGACATCTGGTTAGCGCGTTCCGGTAAAGATGAAACGAAAGTTTACAGTAACATAGGCGCAATCAGTGACGGTTCTATGAGTACTTTGAAAGGTACGTTGTATTATTTCATGAAGCATAGCCATGTTAGGCCAGGCAGCAGTTTCTAATAAAAATTTCATTCAGGCGTATTTCCTAACTGATTTAGTGACTATTTTATGAATAGGTACCTATATAAGTATAACTATTTGTATACATACATCACATCTCGTTAAAATATTAAAATACTAAATAATTTTCAAAAATCTAGTATCGATAAGCGGAATTGAGTCATAAATTTTAAATTATTATGAAAGCACTCATATCTACCTATTTAAACAAAGATACATTTATAAAGGCAAATTGCTAAGAAAGAAAAGTTCCATCTAATAAATATACTATACTTGCAGAAATCCTTGGCCTGACAAAATTTTTATCACTTTCTTTGTTCAAATGTTTTCTATAAAGATGCAGTTAGGACCATCAAAATTTTTCTATTTGTCGAGTTCATTGTCTTCTAGATAGAATTGGCTCACGGATGCCCTATCAAGCGGAATTGTGTAATCCGACCATTACACTCTTTCTACTGGACACCGTTGCATGTGCCGTTAAATAAAAAAAACTTCTTGCTTGCTGCCAAATTTTTCAATGTTCTTTTTATTCAACCGCTTTTTTGACGTAGGTAATTGTTCTAGTTTCTATATACTTGATAAAAGGATCGCTAACCAACATCTAACGTAGGTACTGTGTTCTTTCATGAAAATACCCATATTAGTGCACTGTTAATGTCATATAAAATTTAAATAACTATTACATAATAGATTCATATTACATATAATAATAGCATAGCATAGCATAGCTCTATCATTGTGTGAATAACTTCGTCGCGTTCCACCATACTAAGACGTAGAGTCAACTATTTTTGAAAGAATTCAAGTAGTAGAAAAATTTAAGGAAACCGAAAATAATAAATACATTTTTGGAACTAGCAAACATATTTATTTCGTTTCACACACAAAACATTACGATTCTTATTTTCACTTTAATGTATGCCTAAATGTTACGTTTGCGTTAAATAATTACGATATTAATTACTTCCAAAAATCTTTTTGTAGGTTATCCATATGTACTTCCATTAGTTCTGAGTGGCGATTGTTTTATAGTTAGTAAAAGATTTCAAGATGATTCACATGTAAAACAAGAAATGAAGCGGATAAACAAAGAAGTGAAAAAACGCCACGAAATGGTATGTTTGAAGTTTGAACATTTGAATATCCATACTAATATTATAAATGCAAAAGTCTGTCTGTCTGTCTGTCTGTGACGTTTTCACGGCTAAACCACCGGTTCGATTTGTAAGAAATTTGGAATGAAAATAGTTGAAGTCCCAGAGTCACACATAGGCTACTTTGTTTTTCAAAAATCAACCC
>DWJQ01001312.1:0-11316 GCA_018248915.1 Hesperia meskei straton
AGTTTACTAACTACAAAACTAAATATTTGGTAAAACGGTACCTACAGCTTTCGTAGCAGGGCTATTTCTGTGTACAAAAAAGGCAGACACAATTTTACTATCGATGTCTACGTATGAGGTAATCACAGACATTCGATATTTAAATATAAAGCGAATATCTACTTACTGTTTAGGTATGTATGTACCCCTTTTAACTAAAATTACAATTTCTAATAACTTTGAAAGGTTGTAAGTAAAGTTTCAATAGAGAAGTTAATATTTTTATAGAAGTGCATAGCAAATAAATTAACTTAAAAATCATTACGTACACTAATTTAGTCATTACTCTTTGCACACTAGCGTGACGTAGACGTGATGTAGGGCAAACGTGAAGGACCTACCTACTAACTGTGACAATAAAATTGAATCAAATTTCGAACAGGCCGGTATAACGTTATTTATTTATATTATACTTACGTCGTTCATTCAGAAAAAATATTATATATTTCAAGTCGGAAGATGAACACAACATCAAGAAATGTTCGGCCGGTACACCTGTCAAGGGCCCTATAATTACGAATTCGTAAAAACATTTCGTATCAACATCAACATTCGTGGACAAAGGGATGAAACGAGTGGTTCTCAAACTATACATATGTACATGTGTATATGAATTCACAAAAATAAATGATGACTTTTTTACATACCTATGTACTTACACAGG
Organism: Hesperia meskei straton; assembly: GCA_018248915.1. Taxonomy (NCBI): domain Eukaryota; kingdom Metazoa; phylum Arthropoda; class Insecta; order Lepidoptera; family Hesperiidae; genus Hesperia; species Hesperia meskei. The sequence goes on from DWJQ01001312.1 coordinate 704, forward strand.
TTTTAAATATAGAACTAGGTTTTAAAAAATCTTTTAATACTCGTACATTTGTGCGTTTTTAAGCAGTTATAATAAATTTCAATTATTGGACACTTAAATTTAAAAAAAACTTCCCATCCGTTCAAGATGTTCGCATTTGCAGGTGAGATTATGGTCACGTGCTAAAGGTATACAATAAGCTATCATCTTTTCTCTAAATTAGGCTCCAAATTAATAGAAAAAAAACTTCATCTCAAAAGCAAGGAACTGTAACTCAAATACCCGCCCAGAGCTGTTTTGCAATTCCAAGATTCCAACTAACAATACAATTTTCAAGTTCTGAAATAAGTTGTAACAAGAAGTATTAAATAATGTACCTACTTACGTAGTCAGATAGTCACGTATTGAAGCTGAAGCTAAATAAGCTAAATAAATAAAAAAAAAAGTAAACTAAAAAGGCGCGTAAGCCTTTTTTCTTGATTTTTTTTAACGTGAGTAAAAATATATATGAATAAATCTAGTAACTGGCCGCGCATCGATCCAACTAATCTTATATTATAATATATCAATTTGTTAATGCTTTTGAAAAGTTTTGGCGCCACTTTGTTGTAGCAGCAGGTGTATGACATACGCACGAGCCGATCTCTCGATATTAAAATATCCACAGATGCAAAATAATTTAAAATTGTTTTTGCAGTTACAAAAGTATATTTCAAAGTAACATTCAAGTCAATAAAATCAGTCTTTTTTTAATGCTATTAGCCGGAAACCGAGCAGACTAGCCATCTGATGATAAGTGGTTACAATCGCCTATCTTCAAACAATTGCCAATGGAGTAATCTTAAGTCCACCAAATAATAACGAAAGTTTGAAAGCGCTGAGTAAAATTTTTAAATTACATAATATACCTAGAAGATTAGGTATGTAATTACTTCAATTTCAAAAATGGATTTTTTAGTGGTAGGTACTATTATTTAGAGACCCAGTACACGTCGTATTTTTAAACGCGCAAACGACGCCCGTTCATGAACGCAAGTCGTCTGCGCCGTAGACGCTTATTTTTGCGTTTTTGTAGATGCGAACGCGCGTTGAACGCGATACAAATGCTTGTATGAAGCGCGTAGAGTAGCGTAGCAGTTAAGTAGCCGCGCGATTTCTGATCGCTCCTTGTGCCGAGATTACAAGGTTGCGTTCGAATCGCGTATACACGCTTCGTCAGCGCGTCCGTCCTCAGCGCGTTTTTAAATACGCCGTGTGCTTTCTTGGGCTCTTATAATCACTAATTTTGTTAGTTGTCTAGGATCAAACCAAAAATTAAATCAGTTAATTATAAATTCACGATGTAACCTATTTTGGGAATATGAAAATGTTTAAAATTCGGACAAAAATATTCGAATATTACACATTCGTTTTACAAACGTGTTTATATTATTTTAATTGTGTAAATGTTTAGAACCACACTATTAATTAAAGTTCATAGAGATGGTTCTTGCACTTAAACTCAAGTAATATTGTAATTTATGGCATTGTTGCCAAAAATTGCTTTTTGAAGTCAACTCAACTGCGTCACACTTTAAACGAGTGAATGGACTTTTCGTCACGCATTGCGTGTTAACATTTTTACCATAATATTTTTACCCATTTATTTCGATAGTTTTATATGTTTTATGATTTTGTTCCCTTTTCAAAAAGTCTTTAAATTTTTTCTTGTTTTATACAGTTCTAAAGGTTTATTGTTATAAATTTAATATACTGGCTGCTGTCAGTTCACAATGTCAAATAATATAAATTTATATTATGTACCTATTTGTTCGTTATACTTAGTCAAATCAAAACCTTAATCAAAATATTTTATCTATCCAGTATGAAATGACACTATCAAATATTAATTTAACAGCATCTCAAACCGTGAGCTTTTGACTGACTTCAAATAAATTTGAAAAAGCTTGATTAAAGGTAGTCTGTCTATAATTTAAATTGGAGCGACATTTGACGGGTACTTTTTGAGTTATCTCTACTGAATGATTTTGGTGTGAGTTATTTATTTTTCGATGCAATATATAATATATGTAAGTACCTAGTTATGTACAAGAATTGTATTAGAGTTTATAACGTTAAGATATAGATTATGGTACTTAACCCATCCGGTTCCAAGAATGTCTATCTTAGAAGGAAGTTTATTCCACAGCAGGGTCGGAACTTGTTGCCATCGGATACGGCCGTAATTGTATCGCCGGTAAGTCTAGATACAAGGCGGTCTAATTGTTTAATTGTCGCGGATTTGAACCAGTGACCGCGATACAGGCCGCGGGTAACGGACTGCCTCCGATTTACTTAACGTTTATGATTGTAATTGTAAATTTTACCGTGGTAACGCTTTTGGGTAGTGGTAAAAGTTGAGTGTGAAACGCTTAGCTCTGATGACTTTGCGTTCCGGAATCGATTCATGTCAGGGAATTTAAATGTCACATTAATATTTTTATATGAAGCTAGCTTCCGCCCGCAGGCTTCGCCCGCGTGGAATTCGTTTAAACTTCACCCCCGTATTTCACCCCGTTCGGGGTTGATTTTCCAACAATCCTCCCTTAGTGCTCCCCTACACTCCCCAAGCAACATACAGGCCAAACAGCTTCTTCCGTTACGTAGTTTCGGCTGTGCGTTGTCTGTCAGTCAATCACTCAGTAACGCAAGAGTGTTATAAATATAAATTAAGGTAGGAAGTGAGCAGGCAGTGGTACCCTTTTGCTACCGCCCATGACAACGTGCCTTCTGAAGAACAGAAGCACTCCAGAAAGTATTGCCACTAACGGTTATGAAACTACCTTTGAAAATACCTTTGCCAGGCTATGAGCGCTTCAACAATTTCAAGAAATACCTAACAACTTTGATTTTAGGTACTTAATTTTTTCTTCTATCTTTATTGGCTGCCAACGCATTAGGAACCAATTTATACCTGTTGATGCCCCCTGGCAACGGTGGCTATTCACCATGATGGCTCGACTGCTTGTACTGCTTGTGTGCCGACTATAAACATAAAAAAACTCAAGATATAAGTTAAAAATAAGGACATAGATGTACCTACAAATTACGAATAATATATTTCATTGAAGATATATTTCTGAATGGCACTTTATCACGTAGATACGGTTATCACAGATGCTACCACAAGAGATAAGACGTCAAAACAAAACACCGGTAGAAGAAAAAACATCCCCCACATATCCTCGTAAGGACCGTTCCGCCTTCACAATAAACTCTCATCTCCCTTTCACACCTACTTGTAACAAATACGAGTGAAAGGGACAAGAGTTACGTGCAAATGTCACGGTGTCCCCAGGTACGTTCCATGGTTGAATTTATTCGAAGGCGAGCTTTGCGCGGGAAAGCACGTAGTTCGAAGCGCGCCGTTTTTCCAAGTTTCAAAAAGTTTCGAACTATGGAAGCATAGACTTTAAATTTAAATTTAATTTAAAATAGTGTTTGGAGTTTCGATTTTTAAATTTTGGAACACGTGTTGCGATGTGCCTAAGTGCGACAGTTGGATTTTGAAAGTGACAGGAACATCCCATTGTGCAGTGTACAGGGATTTCAATAAAACCCGGGAGCGACTGTATCGGTGAGTTATCTTTGCCTTGAGAAAAAATTGTTATAGTATTCAGTTGGTATTTTTTATAATATTTTATAGTGTTTATTTTACGTATATATTTTAAACACGAGTACCTATATTTAAAATTATTTGTAACGCATTATAACTGTAAATTCTAATTGTAGCCACGTGCTTAAAACATACATAGGTTGATAAATATCTACTGAATTAAAAAAATTCGTAATTTGGTTATGAACTTTGAAGAAATTTTCAGTAACTTAAACAGCTAAATAATAATGAGCAACTTAACAAATTGTTCAATAATTAAGTTTAAAAATAACATAAAACGTACTTTTGTAATAGATATACTGCCTACTTAGAAGCCTAAATAACATTAATTTGACATTGATAAAAATGCTATAGTAGGTAGGTACTTACGTATGGAAGATGCTAAACGTAAATAAAATGATACCTTATAAATATTGGTTTAATACTTCGGTCGAAGTTTTGTTATTTAGAAACATTTGTATAAAATGAAACTATGAAAAACTATTAAAACTTTTCCCTCCCTTGAAGTATACTTGACTCGCACTCAACCAACGGAAGTACTTAAGCACACCTTAAAAGCTCTACCGTAAGTTCTACCGTAAAAGCTCTACCTGCAATTTACCTGCGCAAGAGCAATTTAGCTGTTATTTACTAGGAAAATTATAAATATGTGTATTGAATATACATAACTATGAATGAATCAATGTACTTATGTGTATCGCTATGTATTTTTGTAGATTAGGTACATTTTGTTTACTTACAAACTGAATTCTATCCTATGGTTGAAAAATAATGTTGCGAAATGAAAAATAATTGAATTTCATTTTTACAACTGTCAACAATTTATCAATGCTAGTTCAAAAATATTTCCATTAGGAGGAACGGCAATAAAATTTTAGAGATCTCTACATATGGCCAAAAGTTTATTATAAAGCTTCAGATTAAGGTCCCGTACATTATATATTCGATAATATTTATACCTACCTGGTTTCCAGAATGATAATACATACTTAATTGGGATTTATATGTTGTTTTGGAATTTTCCATTGATACCTGCGATCCCACCAACCCGTCCCTGATACCTGCACCAACCCATGTTTGTCACCTTTGGGACCCTTTTAAGAGTTTTTTGTACAATTTGGACAAACCCCGAATGTGTTAACTTAGGGTTGGACAAATATTGTACTTTGAATTAACTTGGCTTTTCAATTTGTAATTTATATATTTCTTCGTTGGTATTAGATTTTGAAAACTAAAAACATGAAAGTTGCATCATGTACATAAAGTAACGTCTGACATAATGTAAAGATCGTTTAAAATCAAGTTTATTCTGTATCTAATGTTCGTTGTAAAAGTACATAATTATTAGGTAGCTAAAACAAAATATGTAGTTTCACTGATAATTTATACAGAACACTCACTGTTTCACGTCAAAAAGGTCAAAAATTTGATTTTGGTAAACTATATCAACCATAATACCTAACCCATTCCATAACTAACCGCCTTTTAAATGTCAGAATTCAAATAAATAGGTAGACGAAAAACTCAGCCAAGCGTATTTGCCTAATCCATAAGTAACATTAATCATACATTTGAATCATAATGTTATTAAATTACCATAATTTTACCCCTGTCTTGTAATGTTGCGGGAACTTATGAATAATTGTTTATAAAGTTGGTTATGGCCATTAAAATTCTCGTAAGTTTCAGCACGGAATGAAAAGTGCAAGATGATAAGTCTTCTTGTACATGATATTAAAGAACACAAACAGATAAAAAAAAGAGTGTGATCAATTAATTAAAAGAAACGGCGATAAAAAAATTACAACATGTAACAAAACTTTTCTGCAAACCATACCAGTAATTTCGCAAAACAAAGTTGTAAAGTCAATGCGGCCGCATTAAAAAAATCACAAGAGCCCTTAAACATTCGCAACCAGGCACAATAAAACAAAGGATCATAACAACCACTTCTCACGCACTTAAAATATATCGAGCTCACCTTCGCGGGTCAGTTATGCCTTTAATTAGAGAGACAGAGAGAAATAGATTAAGAAATCTGGTGCTAGAAAGAGAGGTATGGCTAAATAGATTATTGTAAGGCACCCTTGCAGTCAGTCGAGCGTACGCAGATTTTTTGCACGATTCCAATCCTTTTTTTATTTTTTCCAGCCAGTGTGAGAACTAAGCTTTTACAGTCTGGTGCATTCGCCTTCATTAAGTTTTCATTTTTTTTTCTAAATTGGCTGACAGCGTGGTGGATAGATGCAGAAGATGGCAAGGTTGCGAGGGTGCTTTTTTAGCGCCCTTGTATTAGCTAGATCTGTATGCATGTATGTAATGAACAGAAGTCTGATTAATTAGAAAATTTAAAAAATATGTATTTATCTTTTAATCTCTGAAAATCATGTTACACATACACATACCGGTACACGCAATAATGCACACCGGACATAAAATTTATCCATGTTGTAGTTTTAAGTTTCTCATTCTAAGTGATGTAAACATCTTATCGTTTTTGGATACCACCGGGATGTATCCGGAAATATGACAGACAGGCAGATAATGCTGCCTATCTGCGATATCTAAGACCCTTTCAACCCCAAAGTCGCACATTCTACCAAAAAAAGTTAATGAAAAAGTGATGCTTGATTTCCTGAACACGCACAAATGTGAAAAGCAGCTTATTGTCATTGAAATGTATTTGTTTTGCAATTCTGAGCAGCATGCTGTTAATTATAGACAGTTCGAGGGTCGCATGTCCTATTTAAAAACTTACTTAAATTTCTTGGAGGTGCCTGCGTTTAAGATTCTTGATAAAATTTATTCGTCTTGCCATAGGATGAGGTCGATTTCGGTATACTTATGTGATTTATAAAGAGTATGTATTTTTTATTTCTGCAACATATAAAACTATCGGTCACAGGTTCATTTCGAGGTTTTTTGTTAAAGAGGTAGATAGATACAATTGAAATTATGCATTTATTGTACCACATTACAAAATAAATTTCGTTCTATATTTCGAATATACTTTATAAGTATAAATAGTAGGCACTTGGTATGTATCATAAATAATAGAATGTATGTCTATAAATGATATAAAGGAAATATAACCTACGAGAAAAAAAACCTATTTAATATATTAATATATTTAAAGTATTCTTATTCTCACCGCAAACTTCTATAATTCTAAAGTACATATTGAATTGCACCGCCTTGCGCCATTCAGCCAAAACTGTCTTCCTTAAACATCATTTTGAATACGTGACTCGATTAAAATGTACTTGCACCTTTTCTCACGAGCACTCACACAGACACGAGTGGACACGAGTGGTAATAATACACAAACTGTATCAAAATGAGCAGCGAAGGGGTGACGGAACCGAATTAACGATATAAATCAGTCTTTGTAACATTTCCTCTTCGAAGGAATGACACGAATGCGTTATGTTCAACGGACAAAACATGATTTAAAAACAGAACTACCGAAAATAAAAAATAAATAAAAAAATCCTGATTGAAACTATAGTTTCCAAGTAAACACATTATTCAAAATAAATAAGTAAGTATCGTGCTGGACTAGTAGAAATTCTATTATTTTTAAAAGTAATATCTTTATATAATCTCATAAAATACTTAACTAAATATTAACAAATCACCTGATAGAGATCATCGCAGCTAACCGCAGCTTAACCTCATTGGTCTGAGGGTTAATATACATTCACTCACTCTCACAAACGAGGTATATAAAGCACTCACGTGCTATTTGGCTTTCCGATATCACAAGTTCGCCAACAACCGATTTATATTGTCTACCATGTATCCCGCCCTCGCTTATCTTTAGGTATATACTACCTAAGTAGGGATCTTATTATTTTCTTTCATTCAGCGTTTTTAATACTGATACTGACTTCCGTATAATACATAAGAATGAAATATAAGGAGAGGAAAAAATACATGCGAATAATAATAATAAATACCAAAAAATTAAGTTGTATTAAAACAAAAAAAGACGCGCAAACTAATAATACACAGTGGGCAAAATCAACGCCAATGCGAAGAATATACCATGGAATTATGAAACAAACAATCCAATTCATCCACATGACGTAGGAGCGACGCGCAACGCCTCAGCGGAAGCACCCAGGAAGCATTAACTGATATAAATCTGTCTCCCACAATTTCTTTCCTCGCATTACATCTGAGTATGAACTTATTTTTTGTCGCTGCAATAAATTTAATGTACTCTAAACAGCTTTGAGTTTCCGGTGCACAGTGGGCTTTTTTAGCAAAAGCTTTTTGTCGTTACTTATAGATATTTCTTGACATCTATTTAGTTTTTAATTGGAATATTTAAACAACTTATATGTATGTATTTTAATATAAACTATTTTTTTACAAATAAATCTGATCTCATCTGATCGATGGTCGATGGGAAAGCTCTTTAACTCACTATGTTTGATCATCCGCCACATAAATAGAATCTTTAAACGGTATAGGTACATAATTATGTATTTTTGTGATATAATATGAATTTTCCTTTTTCAACCGACTAAAAATGTTCTACGTTGATGATGTTAAGTTAAAAAGTTGGTTGTTTTCTTTTCTCTTTGCCAAAGTTATTTTAATATAAGCATTGGAGTTATTTTTCTACTGCCAGCCCAAAGATAAACTGCTAGGAAAATTATTTATCTAAGCATGCTATTATGTCTCTTTGGTTCCATTACATAATAAAGTAGGATAAATTATGAATATTAGACTAAGTACGGCCACATGGAATAGACCACCCTTCAAACACAATTAAAATCTTCTAATGCATATTAAATCATAATTTCAAGTTTCATCACGTCATTTTTGTATATTTATTAATAATTTGTATATTTATGTGAGATTTTAAATCAAATCATTGCACCATCAACAAAATATTTTTGTATAATTATATCTCTAGAATCTCAATTAACTGCTATTACAAAGTGGAAATTTATTACTTTAATCATTTATAATTATCTCAGAGAATCTTAATACTGTATTTTGTTGATAAAATATTGTATTTACAGAAACACAATCTTCATTGTTGTTAGTGATGTCAATATTATTGGTTTGTCGTCCTTATCTTTTGATCTGCACAGAGGGGAAACACCAATGCTTCAATTTATGGGATTTAGTTATACGTACCTACCTACTTTTCATTTATTACCATTTTGCATATTTTTATTTCATAGTTGCAGTTTTTATAAAGTATTTTAACGATGTAATAACTAATTAAGCTTTTAACCAAATAATTTCATGCTGACAATCTTAATGTCTAAATCAGAGTTACCTACAGTGCTGTGACCAATATCTACATAAATATAACAAGAAAATGAAAATTTGTGCTTTAGAATTTCATTCCCTATTTCTTATCTTCAGCATCAAAGCATCTATATAAAACAGAATTGGAAGCAAAAACATCGACACGTATTCCTAGTAATAAAATACTTCAATGAGTTTGCACTTGAATTAGTGTAAAAGTAATAAAAACTACTCAGACAACCGATAAGCCATTGCCTGTCGCCAAGACTAACCAAGGGTACCAGGTGTCCCCGCCAATATAAATCACCCGGTTGTCCCCCTGACCTCTGGTAGCGAGGATTAAGGACTCGGTTCCCAAGAGTCACGACCACAGGCAATTTGAAATGAAACAATAAATGAGGTATTACATTTTTGACAACATATTAATTATTTATGTCCAATGTTCAAAAATGACAATAGTGAAGATTTCTTTTCCTTTTAATTCTAGATTACGATGTAATATGTTTGTTTATGTTCCTACCCTTATTGAGGTCCTTGAGATACCTCAATTATACGAGAGCGATATCATTCAAATTTGATAAAAAATCAATAATAAGAATAATCATGGTGTTTTTCCATTTACAAAAATATCCATAAAACTAAAAATTCATGAAACTCGTAAATATTGGAAACTTAACTTTTTAATATCGGCTTGAACACATCAGCCCACTATTGAGCGCAGGACTCTCCTCATCATTGAGGAGGCATACAGTGTGATTGCACAGTACCAAAATTTTTTTATTAATTAAATCAAACGCTATAACAAACGTAAAACGTTAGAAAAAACATGAAAAACCATTCTAGTTCTTATTCAGTGAGGTCCTTTGTCGTCTTACTCCTTGTATATTTAAAACTAAATTCAAACTGTACCGAACACGTTTTAAAAATGACAATAGAAATTTTTTGCAAGTAAAAAATAACTAAGGAACGGAGGCATACAGCTAAGTTTCGATAACAATAAAATATCGGCTATCGGAGGGGACTTAATCGGAACGTCTCGAGTTTAACTCGCAATAACATGTTTGAAAAAAATATACATATAGCGTTTAGTTAATTTATGTCTTTGAAGAGAAGTCGTTCGTAGCATTTACCATAAGTTAATATCGTAAAAATTTTAGTACTGCAAGGTTGAGGCAGTAAAATTTAACGAGTTTATTATTATGTCTGGATTTACTTTTCAATTATTATCTGTTACGCGTTACATCTGACGTGATAAAATGAACTTTATTGCACGAATGTGTCATAAAGTTGTTTTATATCTTACTTGCGATGATTCTTTGATTGCTTTATTTATACAGACAGAGTACCTACCTTCGTCTTTATAGGGGCATGATAATTGTATGATGGACGCAATTTTAGTTCGAGACAATAGTCCGGCGTAATCATGCCTTATATTTGGCTTGCTTGCATTTCTACACAGCCGTTTTTGGTGACATATTAAGCTTAATTAATATGGCGTCGTGAAACACTTGTTTGGAAAGAAGTTATATTGTTGTGATTGTGACTCTGACACTTGAAAACCTGACATACAGTCTTACAAGGATCTTTTGGCGCGTGGGTGACGTGTAGCGTTAACGCGCTGTCTCTATCACTTAAGCTTTGGTTTCCTAGGAAAGCGGTGCCGACATGTAGCGGCCGTAATACAGCGGTGAATGACGTCACTAGAACG
>DWJQ01001313.1:0-11311 GCA_018248915.1 Hesperia meskei straton
GGCTTTCCATACTTTACGCTCTTTTTGTATGGGCAAACCGTCGATCGCCGTCGATCAATGTGGCCCGACCCTAACGCACTCAACTGAAACATGAGAAATCTTTTGGCTCTCCTGTGCCTAAGGCATTAATTGTTTGTACTGTACGAATTCATTGCGTCCTAGGCGGTTTTGCAGTATCTAATACCTACCACCTCGGCTCGTCTAATCCTGACATGTGTATCTACATGACATGTGTATCTAAACTGGGGTCGTCTAATCAAGTGTATCTTTAATACTAGATTTATGCCCGCAAGTCCCGCAACTTAGCCCGTGTCTGAGACGGATAACTACAAAATGGTATGGTCTAGTAAGGATTTGATGATATTCAAAATAGGTGTAAATATAAATTAATAAAAATAATTTATTCGTTTATGTAAGGATCCACATAGAAGAGCTAATAATGGGTTAATATTTGGAACGGTGTGAAAAACATCTTATTTATAATATGTGGAAGGTCATAAAGCGGAGACTCCTCTATTACCAACTGGCTCGAACATTTCAGGGCATATTCTGAAAAGATGACCACATTTACTTTCCATTCATAGCTCCCAAATCTCTCCAGCACTATACTCGGGGAATATTGGAGTAAGTAGGAGCAGAGCCCAGCAACTTAACTCCAATATGGGGGCATTCGTGCTATGGACCTTTCCAAATTGTCATGAAAGGTGCAGGGCGCAAAGCCTATAAATCCGATAATATACCTAATTAGTAGTCTGGAGGCAGACATTTTGACTTAAATATAATCATGCCATCGGATTACTATAAGGTATATCTGGAGGCATGGAAATGCTCACACCAAAAACGCTCGTAATTACCTTTTTTCGAAAGGCGCTTGCGGGTTCATTTCCGAGCTCTGAGATATAGATAATTGTATTTTGCACCTAATCTATAACCAAAATAATACCACACCTGTTATACTTTGCCCAGCTCTAACAAGAGAGTAAGTATAAATTATTCATACATACATACAGTCATACATACTTGTTAAATCACATTCGTACCTACTTGTTCTTCATTGTAACAATGTAACAAATGTGACAATTCAATGTAACAAATCTGCATGTATGATAGTATATAGTAGGTATATATTGTATATTTTCATTCAAGTAGCACTTCCCTCCCACCCTTCCAAAGCAATGAAGCAAAGAAAAAACACATCAACGTACTTAGCACCGCTAATATGTACGTATTTCGCCCCAAAACAGAGCAAGTAGGTAGAGTAGGCAGGTAGGAAGAAGTAACGCCTTAATTACAGATGAGAAGGTATCGAAAGAAGGGCAAATAGAATTTGTTTTCGAATTAACTTATAGAATATTATCTAAAGACATTATGTTACAATGAAACGGAAACACATCATCAAGTTTGTGTTGATTGATTTTGTGCGATATTAAAATTTTTGAAGTTATCCGCGCCAATGCTTATGTTTGTTGCTGAAATATAAAAACGTTTCGCGTTTAAATAAATAAATTTATCTACCAATTGTTTGATGTATATGTGAAAAATTCCCGAAATCCTCAACTATTGACTATACTTTTTATTACTACAAAAATAATATATAAACAAGGTATTTTTGAATCGGCATTGTTTCGGTATGTAGGTACCTATATTTAATTTACTTTAAAGCTGTATTGGCACGATAATGTTTGTCCGCAAACAAATTACTCATAAACACGATACAAACTTAATTATTCGAAATTAATTAATAATTAGTCCGATGTTTCATAATAATTTAAATACTAGCGGCCCGCCCGCGGTTTCACCCGCGTGGATCCCGTTCTCGTGGGAATATATGCATGTATTATACATAAAAACCTTCCTCTTGAATCACTCTACCTATTACAAAAAACCGCATCAAAATCCGTTACGTAATTTTAAAGATTTAAGCATACGGACAAACAGACAAACAGACAAACAGACAGACAAAAATAGCGACTTTGTTATATACTATGTAGTGATGAACCAATTAATTTAAGCAGCTTTTTGTCCCTGTTTTAATTCAGCGTTTAGTAAAGTTCAGTAAAATTTTGTTTTTTAATCAATTTCTCTTAATCATCAATATTCAGAATAGAACAATTTTAATCTATCTATATAATATATAAAACTCTTGCGTTATTGAGTGATTGACTGACAGACAGACAACGGACAGTCGAAACTAGATACTGAACGGAAGAAGCTGAAATTTGCTTTCCTTGGGGAGTTTAGAGGAGCACTAAGAGAGGATTTTTGGAAATTCCACCCCAAAGGTGGTGAAATAGAAGGGCGAAGTTTAAACGAATTCCACGCAGGCGAAGCCTGCGGGCGGAATAGGTAAAAAATACTACTACGTACTAACGTTACAATACGACGATATTTTTTATAGTACCATCTGAGGCGATTGGATATGCCTGGATCCGACTACATATTTTACATTACACAAATTATTCCTCAAGGGGTGAAACAGATCGGTTACCAAATCAGAACGAGATTCTATAAAAATTGTACAAACCGGACTATTGGTAACATGAACTAACTTAACTAACAATCACTAATAGTCCCAGTCCACATGCACACGAAAATTTTATATTTTTAAAATCACACTCAACTGGCTTGGTCGCAATTTGAGTTTTGTCCTTCATTAGTCATAGATATTATGGACGGCAGCGAAATGTTTGTGTTATAATTACGCTCATTTATTATGTCTAATCCATAAAACAAGGGCAACTTTTTATTTATTCACAAATTTGTTTCTGACGGGTTAAAATCCAATACAATAGAATGGCTTTATAAAATAGTACCTACATAGAACCAGTATAATATTAAAATTTTTACAAGTAGGTAATAAAATCTTAACTATTATAAATTAGCAAGTATAAAATAACCTTTGCAAAGTCATTCAAACTACTTAAAAATAAATTGAGCCTTTCATGAGCCTGATTGAGCACATTAATGGCTCTGGTGAGGGTGCTTTAGCCAGTGAGTTACTTATTTATTTTTGTGAATTTCAATAATGTAGACTCTAAAGAGTCCAAAGGAATATAAGACTGATTTATACGTATTATTTTAAGTATACAAATCTTGGAATTTCGTTTAATGATTATTGTTAAAATAAGGCGTAAACATTTGTCTAAAGGCCTCTGAATGGCCTAAAAAGTATTGTAACATGAAGGCTATGTGATGATGATGATGCTAGATGATAGCTTCGAATTCTGAAATTCGGCGTCCTACTTGGGAGGTTCGCGTTCGAAAACCAGGGTACACACTACACACAGAGAGTTCGCAATATTTTAAGGTGCGTGAAGTCCGCCAATTTGCACTTGGATAGCGTGGCTTAATATTATACGATTATAACTTAAATTGTAGGTATATAAATAATATATGACTCAGGTCATGTCCAGTTTCAGCGAAGTTCCAGTAAGAAACGTTGACTTTATAACACTTTAACAAAAGCTAACCAATATATGTAATTATACCGGCAGGTTAAACCAGCGTTATAATTCAAAGCAATTTCCGCGTGGCACGTTTGAAAACGTATTTTAATTCAAATAACTTCCCGTTTTCCGTGAAGTAAATACGTTGAGGTGTAATCATTTTTTTTGTTTTATAACGTATTGTTTTTTTCGAGTGTCGGTTAGGATTCGGAGAGCCATCTCAAAATAACAAATAATTAACGGGATTCTATATATTTTTAATTTAGGTAGGTACTTCTATGTTTTTGAAATAATATAATGAATCAGATTTTTAAAGGCCTCACAAAAATATCAAAATTTATCGAATCACTTGTTTCCCGTGTAAGTTATTTTCCATCTTTTAGTAACCATTAAAAATTAAAGTTTAAATACAATAGACTACAGGCCCATGTCGAAAATGGATGGGTCATATGAACCACCAGGTGATGTACATATATAGGACGATATAAGAGCACAAAATAATAAGATTCAGCACTATGACGCCACTTGTAAGCTGTCCAGCTGAGTGCTGGTGAGAATTCAAAAGTTTAACCCTCTATTTTTTCCCCTTGTCGCATGTAACATGTAACCCAACTATCACTGATTGAGACCACTGCTTACTTGCCCAAAGGGCTCAATCGATGAGCTAGATGTCACGTCAAACTTAAAAAATAAATAACTCAAAAACTATGGGTTTCCGCGTCTCCCCCTTTGGGGGGATGTTCCTGCCCCCTCCCCTCCTTAACATCCCCTTCCCCCTTCCCCTGCCAAAGGATACTAAAGAAATACCTAGCGGTCTTCTTCAGGTCCTCAGTCCGCCTGATTACCGAGGCGTGGTCGTCATTCGAGGACTTTTCTACATCATCTACTCTGTCCTTCGAAAAATGCAGCCTGCCTGCCAATGTCACTACAACTGGCTATTGACTGACTCTAACTCAATTATTCAATATGCAAAGATTAAATAGGAATAGAAGGTGATCTAGAGACTCTAAACCTCTAAAGTATAGATAAAGTCTAAAGAAATAAAAATCAACATACCTCATTTATCATTACGTTCGAATTATCTTTCTCTGAATGCAACTCACTGGCATTATTCATGATTAATTGATCAATTGATTGTCCTCGTATCTGTGTCTCAAGATGATGCTTTTGCACAGATAAAGCAATAGTTGACACAAACAAGCAAAAAGTTGTTATTGCAAATAATACCACCAATTTATTACTTACTATCCAGTAAAGAAACTTTGGCGTCATCTGTGAATAAACAAATGTATTTATTTTTCTTTTTCAAAATTTTTTTTACAAGCCAGCTACAATTTCATTTTTTTTCATTTCATAATTATTCTAAATGTTTGTATGTATTTATTTTAATATTTTAATTTTAATATTGCATTTTAATACGAGTGGTATTGGGTTCAAAGTGACAAAGCATTATTTTAATGTAATACACCGCCTGCGGCGTACGACACTACCCTATTACGTAAAACTGTGCGTACATGCGCCTTGCATAAAATTAAGTAGTAAATTATGAAAAACGTTACATTTTATACTCACGGTTAATAAATTAATCAAGAACTGACTGATAACTGTCAACTTCACTATAAACACTTTCACTCGCTATACTTTTCGCGACTTGCACGTAGTTACTGCGGCGTATCGTTGACTGAAGTAACAGAGAGAAAATCTTAGAACTTGTCGACACTAAACTCGTCAACAAACGTTTGAATAAGTATAAAATTCAAGAACAAAATGTTGCGTTAACCGCTTGCTTGCGAATTGAATTAAGTAATACATTTGCGACATAAACAACGTTTGAAGTTACGTCACTCCGTGGTTGGATTGGTGACCCCTAGTATATTTTTGAGCGCTTCCGTGCTTTGGAGAGGACGTAGAGCCGTCGGTCCCGTTCCGTCCCATCGGAGGCCTTCGGGTTATATGAAAACGTGCTATAGGTACTAGAGTTGACCGCTGAAGCCCTCAATGATGAAGATGGCCGTGCTCAGAAATGGGCCATTGATGGGTTGCAGCCAAGGGCAAGTAGGGTAGGTACCTACTTATTTATTTAACGGTTGTAGGTAGATTAGATATCCCCATCCTTCAAATATTTGAATAATTTTTGATGAGAAGAAACCCGTGCGCAATAGTGGACCAATGGGTTAAAACTAAAGTTACGTCACATGGAACTAAAACTTCTGTCTTACAAAACATTGTTTCAATTTCTTTAGAAATATGTCTATTTCCCATCCAGTCTGTTGAATAGATGCTGAGATTTCGGAGCTTGGTGCCGGTAGATCTATTGCATTTAAAGTCTCAATTAAGCCGTGTCTCTGTGATCCGTATCTCTAGGCTCTGCCTATGGATTCACCCGCGCGGGTATCGGATCTCTCCTAAACGTTTTATTGCTTGCTGACCAGGTTTTGCAGTCATGCCCCAGTTTTCGTCTTCTTTATCAATCTGCGGGGATGTAATAGTATGTATTTATGCGTAGTGGGAGGGGTTTTTCTCCCTGGCTTGCAATCGTCCTCTTGCTAGGACCAACCGTAAAATTGATAAGTATAATTGTTTATCTGGTTTAAATTAGATTATCAGTAAATGTGCAAGGGACTACCAACTCTACCCAAAAGAACCTTAGTTTCATTTAAGTTCCATTCTCTGACCCAGTAGGTAGACAATTAGATATTGTTCTGTAATGTACTCGTACTTATTAGTAACTTCTAACTAACGTTAAGTTACTAAGCTTATGATACAGTTACTAAGCTTACATTAAGTGTGGCGAGATGTGTATTTTATCATTTCTTTTATTACCGACTTTTAGCACATTTAACAATGAAGGTTAGGGATAGAGATCATTTATTTTGTTTATGTTGTTGTAACATGGTAATTTTAAAGGAAATTAGTAACGGATAAGATATTAAATACTTAGTTAATTAGTTTCGTTTAACAACCCTGAATTAGTGTAGTGACACTACATTTTGGAAATTTCGATAGCGTAACTCAATGATATCTTGTCTTGAAGCCTTCTTGTGACGCTTCACTAATAGTTTAATTGATCCCTTAGGATGCCACATGTAACCTACTCTTGACCTCAAATCCATGTGCATACTTTCTGTTATTGCTCATAACATAAAATAACTTTTGCTGTGGTGGCAATGAGATTTCTCTAATATCTACATAGTTTGGATCCCCTTGGTCCCTTAGGACGCACAAATTACTCTGACGCTTACATGTTAAACATTTTGATCTTTCTTTAACTTTGATAAATATTTCAAAACTATACCTAAGTAATATTATTTTATAAAAACATAATTGACTTCAACATCGACCAGTAGATGGTATAACAGAAAAACTTCACGGATGTCGTTCAATTTATAGGACCATACGACAAGCACTAGTGTTCGAATAAAAAAGTAGTATCAAATTCGGTGCATCCAGTAAAAAGTTACGAGGTAACACACATAAAAAATACAGTCATATTCAACACCTCCTTCTTTTTTAAGTCTGTGAAACAGATCCAAATCGGTCTAGAAGTTTCCGAATTTTAGCGAGACTGACGAACATTTAATTTATGTATTTACCTATTTATAAGAAAAAAAATCTATTATATAAAAATCTTTAATAAAATTAATAAATTAAATACCTAGTTTTTTATTTTTTTTGGGTCATGTAATTTTTTTTTAATTTTTTGGATATGTACTGATTTTGTAAATACACAGTTGATTTTTATTTTGTTGAATTTGTTGTCTTAGCGATAATTTCAAATCGAATACACAGTTGACACCTAACTGAAAACACGTTAAGATTACAATAATAATATTATGTGAAATTTTACGGTTTTTGTACGGAACGAAACGGTGTTAGGTGTGTGAAATGTAAGTAAATAATGTAATTATGTACGTGTACCTACCAACTCTGTATACTGACACTGTGATTCTGTAGTGTAACTACAGTAGTCTTCTTCCCATTAATAAATAAAATGTAAATAACGCTGTACACTCATAGCCCCCGCACTATTATTCCCTGTGTCATGGGTGTCATGGACAACCTACAAGACAAGGACACACACCCAGATCGAGAACAGTAAAACTCATTATTAAAATTTCTGCCTCTCCGGGAACCGAACCCAGGACCCTTGAGATAGCGATCCGGCCATTGCGCCATTTGGGTCGTTATGGCCCACTATTGAGCGTGGGTCTCATCATCTAGGAGTCACTAGTAGAGTATAGGTACTTCACTACGCTGCTTCAGTGCGGATTGCTAATCAAAAATGCTACAAAATATTATTATTGTAAGTATCGTACTTTCGAATAAATATAAAATTGATTATAATGGATTTGGTACTACTTTCAAGCTTTCAACGTGACATAAGCTACAATTACACTTGGGCACCTTTCACTGATAACTGCTATTCTGATGATTGTAATGATACTGATAGTCTGTATAAAGTGAGTCTTTCTTTCATATCTTTGTAAGTATTAATTATAACTAAATAAATAAATATTTTTAAGACTCGATCCCCTGAATGTGTGTTGTTTTTTTGTTTCGTCCATGTAAACCAAAAACAAAAAAACACAAACACACAATGGACTTCGTAGGATATTTACTCTCCACATCTTTTCATAGTTCAGCTCATTTTTTTCGTCTCCATGTCAGTGGACTTACACCTTCATTGGTTGTAATGGAATTAGTTGAAAAGGTCGTCTAAACCCACTAAATTGGATTGAAAAGACCCATTATTGCACTTTTTAATCGACTTCAAAAACGTATGTACGTATATGTACGTATAATATATGGCCGTGTGCTTTATGTGTTTGACGAGAACCTTACACATACATTGGGTGAATAGAGCGCCATCTGGCGAGTGATTTTTAAATGATGTCAATATTGAAGTCGGTTATTTATGTATTTTTTGTAAAAAGTTAGTGTTATTGTATCTTTATATCCATTTCAATCCTTTATTAGTAAATTAATTTTGCTGCAAAATAAAAACACTTGTAAAAATCAACAATTTTATTAAACAACTTATAAAATAAAATAAATAATTTTCTTAACCTATAATAAATAATGAATAAATCGAATTATTCTTTGCTATTGGATTTATAATAGTTGAACATTGGATTCATCGACTACAAATGAAGGAGATTTGCTTACATAAAATAAATATCTACTAAATAATTTACCTTAACTTTCTAACTTTGGTAAAAACTTTAATAAATTGCAAGCCAAGTAATTATACTATAATTAAAATGACGATAGCTAAACTAAAAATTATTAAAAATTTCCATAGTTGTCGGCATTCTATCAAATAAGTATAAAAAATATTAAAGCAGTAAAAACTCGTTAAACAATTTTGTCAATTTAATTTTTTTGTTCACATCGCATATTTGACAACCCTATCGCGGCGGCAACGGTGACTAAGATCACTTGACATCACGTGGACAGTCTCGCGATAGTCTGTTTGCACAATATTTTATCGGTTTATCAAACTTTAAACACTAATTGTTTCTTTCGAGTAGCTGAAAAAAGCCCACAATGACATTTTTATGCATGTGAAATTGTCATAGACAACACAATAGTAATTTTAATTCGCACGCGATATCACTGTGATTTCACTCGCATGTTACGTCTTCATACTCGTTATAAACATCACAATATGAATGTCTCTTAATTGCGTTTTGCGTGCAATTATTTTATGACTACTATCATTCTTTCATTAATTCTTTCACTATGAAAATCAATATGATATTACTGTATCCAGTATGGTTCATATATTAATTGAAGAATTTGCAAAAGTGATTGCATAAAACAGATTACAAAATATTATGTAAGAACCTACATATTGAGATTCATTATTCACCATGAATTTTTCATTCCATTGAATTTGGACTTTGCGGACGTAACAATTAAACAGTCACCATGAATTTGATTCATTAACATTTTACAAACACACAAAGCAAGAACCTTACAAACATTTATACAGTAGATACATAAATAGACATAAAATTAATACATTAACTATTAAATGCACTCTTAGCCCAGAAAAAACTCAGTATGCCTAGATACACCATACGAAACCAGACTATATTATACAATAGGTAATTCGTAAGTGTGTTAATGTGTAGAAAGTTATAGGAAAATAAATAACTTAAATAATAGCCACTAACTTTAAATAAATTAGTTAACATACGCGCCATATTCTAAGCCGTGGTCATGGTAACCGTAGTGTAGGCTCGCTATATCGGCATCTTGTCGACCTCTGACCGAATTATGATTTTTGAATGCGTTTATTATTATAAGCACAAGGGCTAGTTTACCAATAAGTAACGATTTGACAAGCATGAACTTAAGCATACTGAGAAACAATGGGACTATCGATGACTGGATCAAGAATGGCATGACGAACAGCGGCAGAAGTTTCTGAAGCATCTTCTTTTTCTTCCCTCGTCCTGGAAGTAAAGAAAAAACAATTTTATTCATTTTATTTCTCAACTCAAGTTTAGGTACTCTTGTTTTACGATCTGTACAATAGTTTAGTCCAGTTTTTTGGGCATAGGTCGGCCTAGAGTACTGACCACAATCCTATGTAAAGCCAGGGTGTCATTAAAGGCGTCGAAAGCCTGGCCCTGCTCGACAGGGCCGGGACATGCATCTGAGATGCCTGTGGTTTTGCTAATGTCCTAGTAACCACTTACTATCCGGTGACTCTTTCTTTGTTTGTTCGCTTGTTCGTCCGGTGTTGACATAATTACACAAAAAATTAAGCTTAAAGTTTGAAAAGTCAACCCCGAAACATAAGTGGCAAAGACACTACGCCCACGCGGCCAAAGCTTTTATTTATAATTTGATGTAAATTATATTTTTGCAAGTAATTGTACATAAAATAATAATCTTTTACAATTTACGTGTGTTTCAAATGCACTGTTGGCGAACTGTTAAAATAATATTTTTACTACCTACATTGACCACTTATAACTTTCACTGTAATTATGTCAATTTTTAAAATGGCCAGTCTGCCCGTTTAAACCACTTAAACAATTATCTTTATACAAAATCTTGAGATGAATGTAGCGCTCATAGCTCAGTGGCTTTGTCGATCCTAAGCGATCGATTCAATTAGGCAACAGCTAAGCTGGGTTAGTAGTTAGATAGATGACCGCTATAGGTACGTACTTGAGTTGCCGGGAATATGAAATTTCCACTTCCGGCTAAAAAAAAATAAACAAACTTAATAAAAGGAGGTTCTCAATTCGACAGTATTTTTAATGAAAATAAGGTAGCAAATAAACAGGCAGCACCACCCTTCCAGAGCCACCCATCACAACTGTGACCGTCTCAGGACAAGAGTCAAATCTCGTCCTTATTCAGTCACAGATACGTTGCTACCGTTGACGATGAAGATGGTGCTTTTGAATAGAAGTAAGATTCGGACAATTTTTCGACTTATCGATTTTGAAGTCAATTTTTTTATATAAAAGGTTACCTAGATAATTACAATACGAGTTAATGCGTGACCACAATTTCACGACCGAATAATTGTGACTACCAAAAAAACGTGTTACAGAAAGTCCCTACATACCCTAATTGAAATTCGGCATACATTGTATCACTCGCACGTGGTTGGTAAGTGGCATAAACTTGGTGCGGCCGCACACCAGAGATACATATTTGTATTACATTAATGTAGCGCCACATTTGAAACGTGACATATGTATTATCGCCCCCCTAAATTTGTATGTAAACCCGCACATCAAGGACACATTTGTAGTAGGTGCAGTTGGTGCCGAGGCATTTTTCGCGCTACAAGAATTGAAGATCGAGCACGTTCGTTTTATGTGGCACCGTGCTTCAAA
>DWJQ01001314.1:0-11306 GCA_018248915.1 Hesperia meskei straton
CACGCACACACTCACTCACTCACTCACATACATCCTTACAAACTTTCGCATTTATAATATTAGTAGGATTCACTCACTCACATGCGCGTGAACCTTTGTATTTATAAAATTGCTCCAGCTTCATTTGACAAATATAACATGAATGTGTGAAAAACTTCGCAAAATCATTGCGAAGGTCCGTCCTACACTTTGAAGTTCACGGATTCCCGCGAATATGAATGAGCGCTCTAGTAAATATGGCTAGTAGACCATTTACTTTCGATGTGATCTGACTGAGAGCCATGCCGATCTGGATGACCGAGACCGTGAACATCATCACCAGCCACGACTTGTAGCATTCCTTCATTTTCTCGATGAAGCTGAAAATGAAAAACCAACTACAAGCCTATCATGTTCGTCTTCGCTAGGTGTAAAGTAGGGGGTGGGAAAACCCTGAATCGATCGCAGTGCACACCGCGGCTAAAAAGGAACTTACGGCGGACGATTTATCACTTTTTACCTGTAGCATTTTAAAATTAAATTTAATAAACATGCGTCACGAAACGTGTTGTAAGAACAATGGCAAAAATAGTGATTGCAAGTATGTAATCGTCAATTTAACGACGAGTCAAGCGAATCACAAAGATTCTCCTTGTTTTCCAAATAATGTAAAAGAAACTCCACCCTGCGACAAGGGGAGTAAAGGTTCTATCCAAATAGTTCAAAAGTAGAAAGCAGAAGCCAGGCTTCAGAGCGTACCTCAGATAAAAAGAGACGAAATCTTTAGTAATCACCTCTCTCTTTCTAGCTCCGCGGGATCGGAGAGAGATAGATAATTACCGTTATCGTTGTTTCTCTTCCTACCCGGGAGCGAATGCAATGTATGAGCATCCGTATGTCCGTATGGCTCGCCCAGTCTACTTTATAAACTCTTTGGTTCTATCGTCAAATGAACAGAAACAGAAAAATACTCACTTATAAATTTGCTGTTGATCTTTTATGATTCCAGAGAGTTTCGACTTTATATTTACTAAATCAGACTTATCATCTAACAGGTGTTTCAGCTTGATTGATACGATTTTTATTTTCAACGGTGCGTGTAAAATACATATTGTGAACATACCATCGAAAGCTAAAACAAATCAGTAATCACTATTCTTTAGGCTAAAAGAAATGTTACAGTTCCACAAATGAAATAACCACTTTACACATTAAGATAGTAAGAGAAATTATCACATGACGTTTTTTCAAAATGTAAATCAATTTAATATGACACATTGATACACATTGATAGCCAAATACTATGTTTCTCTGTATCTTGAGTGACACCTGAATTTAAACTCATCGTTCAAGTTTTCAGCTGCTGGGAATCGAACCCTATAAATAAATGGTGTGGTTGGGTAACCATTGTGCCATACTATTCTGAAAATTTCACTACAAGCAGTTACTCAATTGGAAACAGTCTATGAAACCAGTGCATATTATTATGCAGTGCATGTGAAATAATATTTCTAAAGACATGTTTCTAACCGGTAAAAGCAATAAAGATGACTAATGCAATGAACACGGAGTAAGCAAAGAATAACTCGTAGACCGGACTCGAGTACAATGTCTCAGCGGGCAAATTCCAAATATGACACTCGTGAACCATGAACCTGCAAGACAAACGACTGTTGGTTTATTCAAATATAAAGTGCACCGACTCCGTACTTACAAGCTAGCACGTTACATTATATAGACTGTTAATAACAATTACTAACAAAATTATTACTTATAATAAGTAGGTGACAGGACTAACTAATATTCTAACACCATTTGATTGAATTTGATCTGACACCATTTGATCCGCGTAGTCCGCATCCGCCTTGCTTTATCTTAAGACAGACTAATAACACCAATACCCAACCTTCAAATATCCACTCCGTAAACGTATAAAATGTACGTTCTGATTCAATAATCGTTACCTTCTCGGAGTATCAGTGAAGAACCGATAGTAAAGGTTAAGAACTATCGCAGAGCCAGGAAAGGACACAGCCACAGACAGTATTATCATCGTCCAGGCAGACTCCAGCAATGTAGACTTCTTTATGCTCTGCTCCACTGTCTCGCGATAGTCTTCAGCCATGCCGTTGTAGCTCAGATAGTCTGCGCTGATGCTGTCGAAGACTTCTCTCAACTCCTTCTTATATATCAATGTTAAAGAGGCCTGCAAGGAAAAGAAGACTATATCGAAAAATGGTAACCTACTCCTTGTAGATACAGAAGGATAATTTCAATAACATTTTAATAAATAATAATTACTAAATTCAATCACCTAAAAAATTGTTGAGTACTAAATAAGAAATCAATATACATAAATATCTCGTAAACTCATCTTACTATTTTGCCTTAATAAACAAAAAAGAATACGTCGCCATCCATCCATCGCCATCAGTGACTTATCATAATATTATGTACCTATGAGTAAGCTAGGGTAGAGCGGAGAAAAAACCTCCCGGTACGTAATTTATTTTGGGAATTGGAAATTGGTTTACCGATATCTCGACACAATTCAAAATGTAATATTTTAAACTTACAAATATCATCGTGTACACCTACTGTACACCAAATATTTTAAATGCTGTAGGGTGTTCACGATTTTGAATTGTTTGACCGCTATTGACCCAATGAGAACGGATCATAGTACTAGCACAGTCTAATATAAGTTTTGACACTGTGGTACTACTATTTTTTATGTAGAGACATGGAAATATGATCCCTATTACCTTTATACAGGAGAAGGTGACACAAACCATGACGATCATTTGCCTCGCCAAGTTCTCCAGGTCGTCGTTTTGGGCACGAATGTGGATGTCGTTAGCGACCATGATCACTGTGGGCACACACATGGTGAACACAACTACTGCAATGAAATCATACATACAAACATACACGTCAAGTGCGTTTCACATGGTGATTAAAACGCCCGAATCATATGTACATGTCGTTTGGTGGGAAAAGATTCATTTAAAGCATTCAGATTGGTTAAAGCGCATAATTAAATCATTTATTATCAAGCTCGCCTACTTATTTAACTGCTCTTTAAATAAAAATATAAACGTTACCAAAATCTTATGCTGTATGGAGCTCGTTATTTTATTACTGTTTGGTAAGCTGTTAAAGAGTTTGAAACATACATATTTTAATAACTTACATAACGCTCTTGTTCTTATTTTGTCTGTTTTGGGATAAGGTAACATAAAGCCAATAGTCAAAAGAAGCTTATAGATTCTGTATGTTTGTTCAACACTTTTGAATGTCATATTGCGTTGAATACTCCCTGAAAATATAAGTACATAATATGTCACTTAGGTGTTTGCGCCTTTGCGCCTGTAGCGACATCGCACACGCACACGGTGACGTCACGATAAGCCTGAATCACGCTATCAAAGTTTATACTTTAGGTACAATACAAGTTCTTATAGTGAATAGTTGGAACTCGGCCGCTCCGCGACCTTGAAGCCTTGTATGACGGAAGATCGCCCTCTTCTGAACATCTACTATCTCTACCAATTTTCTCTTCGTAGCCTAAACTGTCGCTCGGTGTTCTTCTCTAAACCAAAACAAGTGAAAATTAATTTAAAACATCAGATGTGAGGTAACATTCAAAGCAATCGTATAAGTATCAGTGGTGCTGGCTATAACAGAATGCCGTGCAACATTGAGCTGATACTCATGTACCTAATAGCCGATCACCGATACTTCTTTCTCGTGTGAACGCACTCTGGTATTGTTTATATTTACACAAAGCGGTCATATTCACCTTCCACCACAGACGGTCACAAGTACTTACATAGCCAAACAAAATATTTTCTATATAGCTCCAAAACTATTCCTTAAATATACCTACGCCTAAATATTATCGGACTTACGAGAAAGAACAACTTGTGTGGAACTTCTTTTTCCCCCAGGAGAAAACATAATGATCGCAATTAAGAAAGACTTCGTATGTAGGATATGAAGATCCTCCTAAGATTCAGTAAAAACTGTAACAGAACAATGAAGCTCCACTGAATAAGTACAAAGAAAATTATGTCAAGCAGCGGTGTGATGGCAAAGTTCAAAAAACAGCACCTACCAAGAAACGGTACTATCATTTTCTAAGTCAATCTTGACTTAGAATCTCTATTACTACTTCATTGGACTAATTACTAATAAATTATATTAATAAGTATTGGCTAGGGTGTCCCGCGTGAATATAATTACTTTCAACGTTAAACCCCTAATTGTCCTGCTTAGGGTAGAATCACAAAATTCGTAACTAATGTTTTCCACTCACAAATTACCGCCCTGCCAAATTTCATCTTTATATGTCAAGTAGTTCTTGATGAAGTCAAAAATAGGCTTTCAATCAATTAGTGTGATGTCCCCAAGATTACATCACCGACATCAGTTGGTAGGATTATTGCAGTTAAGCAATAAATTATCGGAATCTAAATTTTACAGCCATAACTTATAAAAACTAATGAACTTGGATAATTTTTCACTTTTACATTTTAGGAGAAATTACTCGAAGGTTACTTACTGTTGCCGCATGTCTATTAATCCTTTTATTAAGCTGTCAACAAAAGATGGCTGATTTCAAAAAATAAATTACAGGACATCACCATAAAATAGAATTCCGAACTCACGTCACGTAATTTGTAGTCTTTAATTTAATATTTAATTTAGGCTATTAGCTACAATATTTTTCAATCAACTAAACTGTACAGCTATACCTAATTACCATGTAATGAATAACTTTCCGGTGGGACTGAAACCTCCGCTCTTTGTTGAGAAAGGAGTAGGTAAAGCATCCTCTGGGCGAACTTTGAGATGATTCTTTGTACATATCTAATTGCAAAACTTTGCATTCAGAGATACCTACTTACCCTTTCTTGTCATCAACATAAATTACTATAATAATATATTAGTTCCAAGTGTTATCCTTGTTAGGTAGCCTGTTAATAAAATAACTGTAGAGCTACCACAGCGTGTGTCATTTAAAAGTCTTAGTTAGTGTTTCAATATTCATTACATAGTTCTCCTAAATATGGCAGCAAAATGAATAAATCGAGAATGGTTAAAAAATCTTTGTAATTTTTTAAAGTCTTACCTGCTACTCGTAAGCTCACCCACCTAATAATGTCATGTCGGAATACACGACGTAAAACTACGTCACTAAAACTGCACAGAAATGTAATTGAAGCTCCAGGGGCTCCAAGGACGCGGGCGGAGAACCCGGCAAACCTAGTTTCCGGTGTTCTCCCTTATTCTCTCGATAATTATAGGAAATTGGCGGAATGCCAGCAGGGTTCCTCCAAGTATGTTGCTAAGGATAAATTTAATTACGTGTTCCTACGCTCCGTAAGCACCAACTTTATCATGTGGTAATTGTATCTCGTTCGTTAATTGATTGTTAATTATTTTTAACTGAGCTCGGAAATATTGGCAGTCATTCACAAGTATTCACAATAAATTAACTAATTTAAATTTATTAACTAATAATTAAATGTAAATAACTGCTAATTATCCATTCTAGGCCATATTTGAGTCTAGTTCTTGGTTGACGCTGCAAGCTCGTTTACTACTTTAATGCCATAAAAAACTGTAGAAAAAGTGTTCTTTTTACTGTTGCTTTTGCATACTGGAACGCGTCCGTACAGACTATTTTACGACTCCAGATAAAATAAATAAAACCAAAAACATTGAGCCTTTGAAAAGAGCGTCATGACCATTGAATATTTTAGTAAAAAACTGAAATTAAAAGTCAAAGAGCTTCGCTCCACCAGAAGCCTTTTCGAGAAATATTATTTCTTACCAAATTAATTTCTTGAAAGTGAAATAAATTAAGCAATTAGTTATAAGTCTACGTTAAAATAAGTGTCCTCGAGTATGACGGGAATAATTTTTTTGTAAAAGGGGCGAGTCGTGCCATTAAATTATTGTGAAGTAGAAACAACTGTGAAAATTCTTTCTTCTAGTCTGCCCCCATTATTTCAACTCTACTTCAATTTAAATCGGATTCAATTCACGAAAAAGCATTCAATTAAGACCTTTGTATTATTACTTACGGTTGAATTTTTGTTCAGGAAAGAGTTAGCCGGAATAATGCAATACCTCAAATCGTGTACGAATCGGTTCTCTTTATTCAATATTAAAAGGTCAATTTGAATGAAATACAGCATACAGCTCACATTTCAATGATTTGAGGGATCCTTGGAATCGATACTTGGTTGAGTTCATAATAAGTATACTTAATATGGGCAGACCTTTAATCAGTGTCTTTTGTTGCAGAGAAAATAGAGAGGACAGTGGTGTCAGGTTGAAAGTATCGGGTACCTACCAACTTAATTTGACCGGTAATAGGGCGTAGCGGTAATAGGGCGTAGCGGTTGGGTTTTCGGAACAATCCCGCCATACGTCTTATGTTTAAATTTTTTGAAGTCGCTTAAAAAGTTATAGCTTAAGTTCAATAAAGCAATCACGCGATAATAATTTTGCAGGTAAATAAGAAAATGTCACAAATTTTACAAAAACATTTTTTATTTACCACATTTTTTAACTTATTCAAGAGATCTCTGTCAAAATGTTATAAAATTGAAGTAAAATTTTTGTAAATCACAAAAACACATTCGCAAAGAAAGCTTATACAGATTTGAGTTGAAAACATTACCAACATTATAAACAAAGAGGACACCGACATGCTTTGTTTCAGCCTTTCTTGGTACCAATCACAAATGAGAAAGCAAAGCATGTCGTTCGCACTTCAAGAATGGTAGGTACGTTATGTTTAATCACTACGTAACAAATTCACTCCATACTATTTTCCACAGACGTCGCAGATGACATCGATGAAGAAGGACTCTCTTTATTTTTCTGTAGACTAATGTGACTCCCAACATCTGCTCCTCTGTATCTCTTCTTCCTCTCAACTTCTCTTCCCATTCTATCGCATACATCAATTACACTATTCCTCAATTCCAGAGGTATGTCTCTCACTATAACTTCCCGTAGCAACGCATTTCTAATAGTGCTATTTATTTTATCATTTTTTGTCTTTTTACTCTTTCTTCCCTTAAATGGGTTCTTACAAACCTTGCAGAGTCCACTTAACTTACCGTCAGACCACCGAATGTATAACAATGTGGTATAATTCACGCAACAAACTAAAATAAATAAAAAGCAACAAATACTAACTATGCACACCACAATAGTCAACATTGCTGTTTTGAAACATTCACTGTAGTCCAGGGACACTTCGTTATTTATGGGGTACATTTTACCATGAATCAGATCACTAAGTAAATTTATATTTTGTGATATCGTGGAACAGTTTGTCATTACTTTCACTTTGGTTACAAGTGGTGGATCAGAAGATTCCGTTACTGTTCCTAGTCCAGTGCTGATTACATAAATGTCTTGTACGGTCAGGGGCAAGTCTAAATTTCGGCAAATATTACTATTAGGTACATATACATTATCTGGTAATTCTTTGTCAGGACTTGTTAAACAAATTGGCGCTTCAACACATTTATTCAATACGTGATCGTAAATAGGTCTCTTATCCAAGTATTTCATACTACAGATAACTGGTTTGCAATTGTTCAAGGAGTCCTCATCATGTGAAGTACAATGCTTCAATTTTTTACTACCAACGTATTGATTCATTAACTCCTTGGATTTTTTCACACCTACTTTAGTGTCAAATGGTATTGTTACATCTATTTCTTCTTTAGTATTATTGTACTGATAAGTTAACAAAAAATTGCAATAACCAACTAAATCATGCTGAAATATCATCGGTACTACGTATACCAAAGTTTTTCTATCTCTTGGTTTTATACTTTGTATACCGTCACCAAATGCAATTATGATATCACAATCTTCTTTGTTAGAGTCAATCAAACAGCACTTTTTACATTGGGAATACACATTACAAATATTTTGGCGATCTTCATTAGTTACGTCCACAAAAAACATGATGCCTACAGAATTTTCAATCAATGGTAATACTCCTATATCTACAACGGTTACTAAAGCCATAACTTTACACATTAAAATACCGTATACAAATATCAATCTTGATTTTATAGACATAGCATTATTGACATCTTCATAAGTTAGGTTTCTACTAAAATCCTAAAATCAAATAAAACTTGAATCTCGTACCACGGTCTCGTACACATGTACAATTTGTACAACATCAATGAAAATGAAAAGTGCTGTTGACGCATTGTGATGACGTTATTTTTTATTTTGTGCTACTGGTAGTAAAAATTTAAATCCATAGACTAAATTATTCATGGACTTATTGAATTATTACAAAAATATACGAGTATAAAAATGCTATGTTACACTTACTTTTGCAAAAAGTGGGCCTATTGGTATTTTTGGCCTAAAATTACTACATTTCATCCCTTACTTTTAAAAAGTCTTCTTTGATCAAATCTGCAGCTCGTTCCGCTACCATCATAGTCGGTGCATTGGTATTCACGCTAGGAATGGTTGGCATTATGCTTGCATCAACAACACGTAAACTCTTAACACCAATAACATTTAATCTGTTGTTAACAACTGCTGTGGGATCATCAATTCTCCCCATCTTTGCTGTTCCAACTGGATGATAAACATTGTAGGTAACCGTCCTCGCCATACATTCCCAATATTCGTCGCTCAAGAATATAAAATTATCACAATCTTTATAATGAATTCTCCTTAATTCTGAGTTAACTTCTTTAAAAGGTTTAGTGTCGATGATTTGAGCAACCCTTTTTAAATTTTTAACAAATATTTTCATATCCCGATTATCACTGAAATATTTTGGAAATATCTTAGGAGGATCAGTTGGATTCGAAGATCGCAGCATTATCTTTCCCCTAGAAAATGGCCTGCAGAGAGCCACGAACATTATCAACATTTCTTTATCAGCATTCATGTCAACAAATTGTTTGCAAATATCGTCAGTAAAGGACATAGTTTTTCTACACATTGAATGCACATAGGATGTGTTTGGTACAAAGTAATTATGATCAATCTGTATATCTGGAAGCTGCTTGTCTGCCGGTACTGACATAAAAACATTTATATTTGGTTGGTCGTAATTTGTTGAATGAGGTCCTGTCTGATCCAACAAGTACTGTGCAGCAGCTTTGTACCAATACAACTCGTCCTTTGGTTTAGCTCCTGTTTGTAAAGTTATAGGTACGGGTATCCTTACATGATCTTGCAAATTTTCTCCTACCCGCAAATCGGATAGTACATCAATTCCCAATTCTTGTAAGTGCTCCTTCGGTCCTATCCCTGATAACATCAGTAAAACGGGTGTATTGACTGCACCTGCACTAATAATTACTTCTTTTCCTGCATAAAACGTTTCTGTATCACCATTTGCTAAACTGACAATAACACCCTGTGCGCGTTTTCTATCAAATATTATTTTAGTAACAAAGGCGTGTTTTAAAATATACAGATTTTTTCGATTTTTCGCTTTACTTAGGAAAGATGTAGCAGTACTAACACGCTTTCCTTTATAATTTCCACCACGAATCTCCCCAACACCCATTTGTGTAGGGCCGTTAAGGTCTTCTAAATACTTTAAACCCATATTTTTATAAGCCCCAATTAACAAATTTGTTATTTCAACGTGGGTGAAGTTAAGTTGATCAACAATATATTCTCCTTCAGTACCGTGTCGTGTTCTTAACTCAGGATTATTTAGAATGAAAGGATCTAAAATCTTTTCACTCTTCATCATGTACTTGTTTATTGAAACCCAATCCCAGCCATCATTTTTTTCTAAATGCCATGGTTCGTAATCTCCAGGACTGCCTTTCATGTGAAGGAGGCCATTAATAGATCCTGTCCCTCCAATAATTTTTCCACGAGGCCAAAATGATTTTCCATCAACACATCCTCTATTAGTTGTATTATCTATTTCAGTGTAGTATTGCCACGCATGTTCACTCCTGTGTGTTGCTCCCGAAAAGTTTGGAACCTAAAAATACATGTAACATTTTAGCATCATTTTAAATAGAACTTATATGAGTCTGGTTCGTTGACTTTGTAACACGACATTTAAAAATTACAATATTCTAAAGCAAAAAATAATCCAGACAAACAACCAAATAAGATTACTTGAAAGAGACAGAGGTCACGCCCAAAAGCAAGGCATATTTTCCGAGCTGTCTTTTTACTGTCATTTACTATTACCATGGTCTACCTCAATAATTTATCCTTCGTCATTGTCAATTACCATTATCTCTAGACCTGACGTAAGCAAAGCATTTTTTTCGAAGAAGGCAGACGTAGAAAATATTCTAATTTAAACAGTAGCTGGCCTTACAACACTCTCCAGAGGTGGATCTCCCCCAGCTTCAATCAGCAAGACCTTCCAATCCGGCACTTCAGTAAGCCGACTTGCAAGGAGGGACCCAGCCGTGCCAGCTCCCACGATGACGAAGTCAAACGAATCGCCACCTGAAATAATATAAAAAGTGACTTAACGCCTAAATTAACTATGCCCTCATCCACCCTCATCCGAGACCTTTTGATAAAAAAGTACTAAGGTATAATAAGGCTTTTCTTTTGATCTATTCATAAACATTCAATAACGCGAGCTTACATTTCTAAACAAATCATTACCATTTCAAAAAGATCTGTTAGCGTCAATAGCGTCGCGACGCCTGAAATACGTTTGATTCTCAGCAATTACACTGTTTGTAATTTAAGAATTAAAACTTACATTAAACAATTTGGTAACATTTAAGTAATTTATGTTACATTTATAAATTTGTTATTTAATAGCCAAAAATAGTCTAATGTGTTTTGGTTTTGCCTACTTGTTTACGATAAACCCAACAAAAACTATATTCTGCGCAATCACTTACGAATTGCGTTATTTGACAACCCGTGTGGCGCAAAGGCTACCATGTTGGATCGCCGTTTGGAGGGTACTGCGTTCGATTTAAAACGAGTTAAAATTTCCGTTCTTGGTCTGGGTGTGTGTCCTGGTCTTGTGTGTTGTCCATGACACCCACGACACAGGAAATCCTTGTGTAGGGCTACGAGTGTGTAGCAGATAATTTAAACTGTAATTGCGGTCGCTGTGTGTACTAGAAGCGGTGATAGCCTAATGGTTAAGAATTCGGAGGGTCCGGGTTCAAATCCCAGGGCACCCACCTGACTTTTCAGAGTTATGTGCGTTTTTAACATCTAAATGTCACTTACTACAAACGGTGAAGGAAAAAATCGTGAGAAAACCTGCATGACGGAGAGTTCGCAAAACTCCAAGGTGTGTGAGGTCCGCC